>JAJLZR010000002.1:407287-588700 GCA_030572315.1 [Candida] glucosophila | reverse complement strand
CCACAATTTTTCTGGTGCCATGAAAGAATATAATGACTCATGATGAACTTTCTATTGCATTACTTGTATTTCATAGCATCGAGAGAAATCATTGAAGTTTCTCAGTCTTCTTTCTCCCCAGGTTTTTGCTTCTTTTGGAATTTTTCTTCTTGCTTTTTTTAGCAAGGAATTCGGCACTTTCAGAAACTGTCTTATTTTCCGGATATGGATTCTGTGATTTTTTTGTCTGAGCTTCTTGCGGTTTATCTTCCTCCAGTTCTTGCGATTGATCAATCTCAGGCTCTTGCGATTGGGCTTTCAGAGATTCTTGCGATTGGGCTTTCAGAGATTCTTGCGACTTGTCTTTCTCGGATTCTTTACCTTTGAGCCATTGCCTAAAACTTTCTAAGAATGATTTATTTGAAGGCTGATTTACCCTATTACCGGTGTTTTCAATATAGTTTGAAACAAAGTCAGAGACAGGAGAACCCGCTCTAGCAAATGTATCAGCATTTTTCGCTTGGCTACCACCATTATCAAGTAAAGTAGACATGTCAAATGCCTTGTTACGAATGAACTCCCTGATTTCGAAATATAAGTCCTTAGAAATATTGTTAATATTGGCAGTGTTTCTCATCCAGTAAGTTCTGAAGTCATGAATATGTTTTTTGAAATCAAGTTCATTTTTCTTGATCCAACTCACATTTAGTTCTTGTCTTGTTGCACCACGGGAAAAGTTCCGCATCAAATACTTATCATAATCCTTAATGACCTTGGTGATGATGTCCGAAGTAGAAACACCACTTGTTCTTTGTGTAGTCAAAAACATTCCTTTTTCCTTTATTGGTTTGTAGATATCATCTGAGTCTGATGACGCATAAGGCAAGTCATCATGGGCCACATAGTCAATTTCATGCTCAGTTAAAAATTCCGGAGTGACACACCAAGGTGCATTAGGAATCACTTCGTCAACCCATTTACAGTGTTTGAGTTCTTCGACTCGTTGTTCATCACTCAACACCGTCCAGCCTTTTCTTTTATGTGTCTCCTGATCGGAAGGAATGCCACAAACCAATTGCGCATTAGGTAAAGCTTTTTTAGCTTGCTCTAGCTGCCTCATATGCCCTAAGTGAAATAAATCAAAAACACCGTCCGCATAAATCCGGACTTTCTTCCCTTGTTCTGGTATGTTGAATTTGAAACCAACTGGTCTATATTTTTTGAACTCTTCTGGTAATTCCGCATCTAATTGGCGTTCTCTTTCTTCAAACTTTAGATCTTCTTCGGTTTTTACTTTCCTTTTCTTGTCTTGATGTTCTGTATCTTCATTAGTGGTATCCAGCTCAGCACCGGATCTTTCTGTGCTCTCGGAATTATCATTGTCATGTTTACGCTTTTTGAACAAGGAACCCAACTTTGGGGCAATAGCGTCAACTATATAAGTATTTCCTTGGGTTCTGTCACTACGTAACAGCTCCGAATCCAGTAGCTGCCTATTGTTTTGGGCCATTCTATCTTCTCTACTGAAGATTTCAGAGATTCACTCTGTGTTCCACTCAAATTAAATTGAAGAGAATAATGGAAAAAAAAAAAAAAAGGACACGTGCAATCATAATGCAACACATCGATTCCTCCTGACACGTTCCTAGATTTCTGGTTTGAGAGAGACAGTAATATAATATGTGTTCGGTATCAGACTTAAAACTTATATCGCCTCAAACATTAAGGCAATGGTTCGAAGGGGGTTCATCATCAGGAAATGGAAAATTTGCCGTGGTTGATGTGAGAGACAGAGATTATATTGGGGGTCATATAAAAGGTTGCTATCATTACCCTGCAGATCAAATTGAAGATTTTTTGCCTGAACTTAGCGATAAACTAAAGGAAGCAGAAGTCAAAGATGTTGTTTTTCATTGTATGTTGTCTCAACTGAGAGGACCAAAGTCTGCTTTGCAATTTTTGAGATTTTTGAGGAACACTACAGAGCCACAGGAAAGACAGATATTTGAGGGCATGAATGTATGGGTATTAAAAGGTGGATTCTCTAGATGGGCTCTGTTCTACGGAGAAGATCCAAGAGTAACCGAAGATTATGCAATAGATTTGTGGACATAGATGTCGAGCTAGTGTTACAAATAGAGAGTGCGTTTTCATACATCTACAAAAAAAGAGCACCTTATAGTATATGGGTCTTTTCCCTTCTATTTTGAAGATTACGGAAATAAGTAAACTCTACTAGTTGTAGTAAATCTTATAGATTGATAAATTTTGCTTGTGAAACTATGTTTAATATTCATAAAATGAACAATGGGCAAAACAATACAACCACTATAAAATAGCAAAAAAAGAGAAAATTAATACATCCCTAGTCTAACTATATCAAGCTTGGACCTTCGTAAACAAACGCACTTTGAGGCTGGAAATTATTTTGAAAAGTTCCATCAGGGGGATTACCCCATTGTTGAGTTTGCGGATATGACTGTGTCATTTGTCTTTGCAAGTTTGCTTGTGCATTGTCCTGAAAATACTGCTTCTGGGCCTGTTCTTGAGTTTCAGGGAAGACAGGATTAGTTCTTAAGTTTTCCAAGCCTCCTGCTGTCGGCTGAGGTTTAAGTTGTGACGACTGATTTTCTAGTTTGTCGAATAAGTTACTAGTAGCCTGTGATAGTGCAAAAGGATTCCCCCCAGTATTGCTAGCAGCCAAAGGCGCCGAGGGAGCATTATTTGCCGATAAGGAGGTTACATTAGCACCAGAGGAAAAACGCGTCTTCAAAAATGGATTAGTTGCCGCTTGAGTTTGAGATGGAGATTGTCCATTAAATGAACCCGTCATCGAAGCAAAAGGATTAGTAGATTGCCTTCTCAAGTTTGTTTGGGTCTGTTGGGTGATCATCTCTGCAGGCTGAGAGACTGATGAATAATTATTGTAGGTATTTTGCTGCATAAAAGGATTTCCAGTTCCCTGGTGCTGAAAAGGAGACCCAGTACCCCCAAAGTTTTGACCAGTTGGCACATGCTGTA
Organism: [Candida] glucosophila; assembly: GCA_030572315.1. Taxonomy (NCBI): domain Eukaryota; kingdom Fungi; phylum Ascomycota; class Pichiomycetes; order Serinales; family Debaryomycetaceae; species [Candida] glucosophila. Next base: position 585,700 of record JAJLZR010000002.1, on the reverse strand, counting down.
GTGAATTGCTAGTTACAAATTGTTGCATATTTGGTTGGTGACCTTGCCCCATGGTGTTTTGTTGGTGTATACCTGTATTAGTAAAAGGTTGCGAGTGGTGTTGCTGAAATTCTTGACCAGTAAAACTTTGCAGCAGCAAGTCACCCACGGGGACTTGTTGCATAGCCCCTTGTTGATACGCCCACATACCAGAAGGATCAGACACCTGCGGAATAGCCGTACCTTGCATTGGCAGTTGAAATTGGCCGCCCAAAAATTGACCTTGTTGCTGAGCCTGTTGAGGGAGTTGTTGTGATACGTCGTATGCCCACGGATTAGAGTACTGGGAGACTGATCGGTTACCCATGTCTTTTTGGCCAGAAATTCCCAGATTCTGCTGTTTGGTTACAGAATGGGTAGCAGCACTATAAGAAGGAGGTGTCTTTGACTGGTTTGTTTTATTTTCGTATTCCCTCTCTTGTAAGGATCCACTAAATGTTTTCTTCTCTGAATCATCCTGTTGCGGTGGTATTGAGTTTTTGTTAGTATTTTCGGCCAAATATTGCCTTCTATTATTTTCAAAGTTGGGATCAAATAAATATTCCTCTAGAGATGAAGTCAATGCTATTGGTGCGTGCTTTATAGTAGGTACGTAAAGTTTTGTTGCATATTCCAAATGCTTTGCTACTCTGAGGTAATCTATCACGTATTTTGTTTGGTCAACAAATTTTCTGTACACTTTCAAAGCTCTTTCTGCATCAACTCGAGATATCTCAAAGTAGTGCTCAAGTATATTTATAACTCCTTCGTTGAGCTCCTGAAACAAGGCCAAGAGGTCATTAACTAAAAGACGAAAAGCAGTCAAAACAATATCGTTATTCACTTCATTTTCTGTAAAATTATTCTTGAGTAAAGCATCAATTTGTTTTTGCACGCTCTCGCTCTCCCGAAGGAGTCCTTTTTCAATCCCCAAGTAACGCAACTTGCCTCCATTTTTGTAGTTAATATTATTAGATCGCTCATCTCGCACGTAATCTGTTCCTGTCATATCAAATTGCTTAACTCTTGCTTGTAAATACTTCGCATACTTCATTATATTTCTTACCTCAAAGCTATGCCCGTTCTTTGTTATACTGTTATTGAGATTTAGCATACCTGGGTGATCTGCCAAATAATTTAAAGTTACGTCTCTTTCACCCTCCCGAATCATGATATGTAACACAATTAGCAGCTTGTAGACCACAGACCAGGAGTTATTTTGAAGTCTAGCTTGTAGATTTCTCATGATCGTATCAAAGTTCTCACCACCATCATTTTCTACCTGCGTTGCCATCAAAATAGGTTCAATATATTTTTCCTTTGGCGCGGCAACCTTGACCTTCGTGGCACCCTTAACAATCTTTTCATAAGTCGTCATGGTGCTACTTCGAAACAAGTTTTGTCTCAACTCTTCCGCCTTTCCTATCCATAGGGCCTTGCGCACCCTGAATTATCATTTTACCCACACACGACTTACAAGCATTTATTCACAATTAACTATGTACAAAGCCTGCTGATACAAGAACTTATCAGACAATGACTGTTAGTTAGAAAGCGCGTAGAGAGGTCTAAATATTGGAAATAAAAGAAGAAGATCAAATAGATTAAAAGATAGAAGACTGGAAAAATTAGAGTAGGGTACATCTATTTTGGTTTCAAATTACCTCTTTTCTCCAAGAGGTCCTTTGCCTCGTTGACTTTTGTGGCCAAGAAAGATGAACCCCCCTTGTCAGGGTGGTTTGCCATCATCAACCTTCTATGTTGTTCCTTAAGTTTCGCTTTTGTCAAAGTTGACTCCTTGAGATTCAAAATTTGTAATGCTTCTCTATCATTCATTTTTGTCTGGAAGGCACCTTTGACAAATGCTTTACCACCTATCCCTGGTTGCTTGGATTTCAGGAACCCTGCTATGACATAAGCCACCCCAAATAACCCGAGCCCTGTGAGCCAAGGGTGTCCCTTCATCCACTCGGTGCCTCTATCAAAATACCATTCTGCTGTGCCCTCCTCTGGTTTCTTTCGTTGTAAAGTTCCTGTGTAGACATCTTGGGGAGGAGACTCGGGCTGTGGAGATATGGGCTCAGGTTGCTCATAGAGCTGCCTACGTTGTTGATCCCCCGGTATTGGCATAGTAGGAATTCCAAAGTTTAACGGCGCCATTTAGTCTCTGGTCTTCTACTAACTAGACGTTCTTCGTAATTCAAAAGCGCTTTTACTCGACATCTTGTACTCACGTGATATTCTTCTACTTTCTTTTCCTGAAACAAGCCTCCTAAGAAAAAGCCAGTTCCAGTGTCAGAAGGGCTAGCGTCTTCGAAGCCCATCATTCGGAGACTTTCGATCTCTAAGTGGTCGTCTTGTTTTTTCTCCCCTCTAAAAACAAGATATCCTACTACTACAAAGAATGCGCACTATAACATAAGAAAATTTATACCAACTCAGGTCGAAAGTTAGGGTTTGAGTTCCCCATAGATTAGCTTAAATAGACACTCATTGAATAGAATCATAGCTTTAAAGAGAACATCTATCTCGAGAGTTCGTATAGAGTTAAAGTGTAGAAAAAGGTCGATTCCTCTCCTTATGGAGAAAGAGCGATGAGGAAATAAAAAAGAAAAAAAAAAAAAAACCTTAAAAAAAAAAATTTTTCTGAACTAAGGCATCTATTTCAAAAGTTCTTACCTTACTTGAAGAGGTGAGTTAAGGAGCCAGTAGCTATTATTCTATAATTGGGTGGGAAACCATAGGAAGCCATATAAAGACTAAGAGATATTCTGCGAGTATAGGAACGAACTTTAGTGCTGGCATAATAAACTGGAAATATGAGAATACATTCTTGTCATTTTTGCTCTTCGCCAGTATACCCTTCACATGGTATAACCTTTGTACGAAACGACGCAAAGGAATTCAAATTTTGTCGTTCGAAATGCCATAAAGCTTTCAAGCAACGCCGAAATCCACGTAAGTTGAGATGGACAAAGGCTTTCAGAAAAGCAGCAGGTAAAGAGCTTGCAGTCGATTCGACATTGACTTTTGCTTCAAGGAAGAATGTTCCTGTTAGATATAACAGAGACTTGGTATCGACTACTTTGAAGGCGATGGCAAGAGTTGAAGAGATTAGACAAAAGAGAGAAAGAGCCTTCTTCAAGAACAGAATGAGAGGTAACAGAGAGAGACAATTAGCTGCCGACAGGAAGTTAGTCGAGGACAACCCACAATTGTTGAGAATAAGAGAGGTGGAATTAAAGAGAAAAGCCGAAAAGCAAGCAGACAAGGAAGCTGCCATGGAGGAAGATGGAGGAGATGAAGAAGAGAATGTGTCTGACGACGAGTCAATGAGCGAAGAGGAATCAGAGAGTGCTTCAGAAGCGGAAGACGAATCAGAGGGCGACACCGCTCCAAAGCAAAAAGTTTTATTAAAAAACAAGAAAAAGACAAAGCGCGCTCATTAATCATATATGCCTCATTAAATAACTGCTTATGCTATAAGAGTGGTGAATTATGCATCTATGCATCTTGTTAGTTCTATTCAATAGGTTTTCTAATAACGGACTTTACTAATACATGGCCAATGTGGCTTTTGGCGGTAGTTTCCTTCCTTGTAATTTTCCGTACTTTGTAGTTCCTCCTGCTCATGTTCTCTTTCTGCTTCGCGAGTATGCACTTTTCTTTGCAAAATTTTCTGTGCTTCCATCATCATCTGAATTGTTCGATGATGCGCTTCGGAATATATTTTACTTTGCTGAAATTTTTTTATGGGTCCATCTCTATAAGTATTTTGAGAAATTGAATCATCTTCTCGTTGTCTTTTGCTTGTGCACTTTAGTTCCATTACAATGCTCGCGTACTTCAAAAACGGGACGCGATCTCCAGATTTAAAGTAAGTTAGAGATAGATTCTTAATCGATTCAATTTTACACCGCTCTTTCTATTCTATTATATGTCCCCTTCAACGAGTTTAGGGGAAGACTAGCACTATGTGAAAACTTATATGTCCATCTCGAATGCCATTCGAGACTTTAGTAATCAAAGATTGGAAACTGCAGACGAGTCGTATCCTGTATACAGATCAGAATGTAATTAATAGCTGTAAAGTTACCACAGTAGATCTTGGAGTAGCCAACTATGGAGACGTCATTAAACGAAAAAGACAAGTATGAAGATCTTACATCTTTGTTTTTACCAGATGTCTTGCACCAAGTCGATGCCAATAGTATTCAAATAAAACCAGAAGTATTGAATGACACAGAAAATAGCAATAAACCGTATTCAGAAAGTGGTAAGAACTCTTATTCGGAGCCTAACTATCAAATGATGTCGACGAGTAATTATAGTAGTGGGATGGGCGGAACATCTCCACAAGGGCTTACGAATTTCCTAGGATTCGGAAGTCCTCTCAATCAGACCAATGGTCATTTTTTGAATCCTTTCGTACCAGTAGAACCGGTGTCGATTCAAAATTATAGTCCCACGCATGTCGGCACCTCCTTAGGCCCTTCGTTTCAGCACTACGCACCCGGAGCTCCTTGGAATCATTTTTCAAGGGGCACTCCTGGTAATTTGAATAGTGCCGAGGTGAATTATTTGAACGGCCCCCCAGTAAACATTAACGCCTTCGCAGATAATTTGAATTACCATGGTGTTCCTCGTGTTAACAAAGGGATGAGGCATCCGGGATTTGATAATCTCAGTTATGACTATCGTAATATACCGTTGCATGACTTCGATCATCCTTCTCCACATTCAGGCTCTCTAGAGGGCGACACTCATAATAACCAGAAGCGGATTTATAATAATAACATGCAAGAGAAGAAAGATTTTGTAATGATTGATAATGAAAATTTCAATGAAAATAAAAGTGAAAGGTATAAAAAGGAGAAGTCTAAACAAAAGAAAAGCTATAAGAAGTCTGCTCAGACCCAAGTTGGGTTAAACTATAGCCCCAATGTTTTACTAGGATTGTTAGACCTAGTTCAAGATGGACCCCCTTCAAGCTTTAAAATTATTGACAAGGACAATAACGAAGTAAAATTGAAATTTGGCTGCTTTTTAAATGGTAGATTCCTTACAAATGATACAGATAATCAAAACTTCATGCAAAGCAAGGCCGATACGGATGCCAAAAAGGGAGATGTGAAAGACTGGAATACAATGGAACCAAAAGTAATTTCTTGTTACAGACGGAACTATATTCTGGTTTCTCTGAATCTCAGTTTATCCGGTTTTTCCACTTCAAGTCCGGAGCGACCACAAGTGTTGAAATTACAGACAAAAGAAAATGGGTACTTGCTCAGTAGGGTTATAAAATATTTTGAAACAGAAGTCTCAGCTCATACAAACGTGTCAACTAGCAGAAATGTTCCATTAATTATATATGATGATTCCAAAGGCAAGGAGAAGTCGAAGGATGAATTAGAAATTCGTGACACTGACGATTCGGTTTCTCCTGAGTCGTATAACCTGACACGAAATACGATTACACTTTCTGATTCAGCTTTCAAGAATAATGAAATTGACAGTTATCATACCATAAAAAAATTACAGTTCAAGAATGCTACCCCAAATAATGGTAACTCAGCTTTTCAAAATTATTATTATTTGAAGATAAGGGTAAGTGCTGTTGTTGCAGATTTGTATTTTAACGATTATATTGACGAAAGCGGTTCGTATGGTAACAGCACTAGTAGTGAAGTGCTTTTCGAATTTGTGAGTCTGCCGATTATAGTAAGGGGTCGTAATCCGTCGTTTTATTCCGATAGAAAGGATATCCTTGTGAAAGGTAGAGTCACTAATAGCAAGGAAAGTTATAAGTGTGCTGCGGGAGAAAGTGAAAAAGCTACTATTTCAAAAGAAATACCGTCCTCAGGCAAGGTTGACACTCAGGAGAGTAAACTGACAACTACTCAAGAATATAAAATGGATGACTCAAGTGAGAAGAAAAAAGATTACTCTTCTGAGAGTGAGCATGTACAAATTGATGACGATCCTGATAAAATTGGTTTCGACGAAGGTAGCCAAGAAGACACCTCGGATGATAACGATGAGTCTCGTATTCGGATGGAAGCAATGCAGAAACTAAACAAAAGCCAAAAGATACCGCCTTTATTATACACTGCGACAACTGCATCTCTAGGTTTAAAGAATACTCTAGAAGACATCAAGTCTAATAATAAACTGGATCTACTGGACAAGAAAGGTGGACAATATAAGTACTTTCCTATCTCTAGTGTATATTACTTACCACCCGTGAATGTTGTTTATTTTCCTCATGGAGTTCATCATCAGAATGAAAATTTAGGTGATAATCAAACAAGGGAAAGTCGACAACTGCAGCACAGAAACTCTAATGTATATTTTAAGTAACACATACGATGGTAACGTATTTGTATACGACATACTACATTTCATCAAAAATATCTTACTTTCCAACTAAAAGCTCATTTAAGGGCTTACAATAACCATAACTATAAACTAATACTTATAACTTATTTTCCGTCATTTTACTCTTTAACAATGATCGATGCAGCTCCCATACCTGTACCAACACACATAGAGGTCAAACCGATCTCACCCTTCTTCAACAATCTCGTGATAGTTGCATATTGTCTGGCTCCGGTAGCACCTAATGGATGTCCAAGTGCGATTGCACCACCATTGATGTTCAATTTTTCCTTTGGTATATTACACTGTTCAGCAGAATACAAACATTGTGCAGCAAATGCCTCATTGATCTCAAACACAGAGATGTCGTCCACTGTCAATCCAGTTTTCTTCAAAACATCAGGGATAGCAACCGCAGGTCCTACACCCATAATTTCTGGAGGAACACCAACTGCTACGCTCAAGACAAACTTACCAACAATTGGATAACCCTTCGCTTCGGCTAAGGATCTTCTCATCAATAAGACAGCAGCACAACCATCCGAAACTTGGGATGCATTTCCTGCACTGGTTGTACCATCCTTCTTGAAGGCAGGTCTGATCTTTCCTAATGACTCAGGGGTCACGTTCTTTCTTGGACCCTCGTCCGTGTCCACTGTAACTTTAGAGTAATGCACGTTTTCATCATCATCTTCCTCGGCAATAAGAGCTTCAAGGGGCAAGATCTCATCCTTGAAAGCCCCAGTCTCAATCGCCTTTTCTGCCTTGTTGTAGGATTTAGCAGCAAACTCATCTTGTGCGTTTCTAGGAATAGAGTATTTGGCCGCAACATTTTCATTTGTGATACCCATAGGAATCATACACTTCACCATCTCTGGGTCTTCGATCAATTGTTCATCAACCTTTGGTAAAGCATCCGCTCCATAGTTTTTGGACATCGACTCAACTCCTGCTCCTATTCCGCAATCTATCTCTCCGCACTTGATCTTGTTGGCCACTTCCGAAATAGCCATCAATCCTGAAGAGCAGAGTCTGTTAATTGCAACCAAAGCCGCTTTATATGGTATTCCTGCTGAAAGCATCGCTCCTCTATGCTCTGTCACTCCTGCTGCTTTGTTCAAAACGTTACCTACCGCCACATCTTCAATCAAATTAGGGTCAACTCCTGTCTTTTGCACAAAAGACTCTAAAAAGTGCTTTAAGATGTAATCACTTCCAATATCTCTGAAGCTACCTTTGCCCCCCTTAGTCAAAGCTGTTCTGTAGGCTCCAACGATAACTACATCATCGGGATGTTTGTTAAGAACTGCTTGCTTACCTGTGGGACGCAACTGTCCTGAAACTTGTGATAATCTGTCCATGTCCGTTAGTAAATATTTATCTTTACTAGTAAATTTTTTTGAATTTCTTTAAGCGCTATTACTTTCTTCTTATACTATAGCGGATTTCACAGGCAAAGTAATATAAAGCAACTCCGCATTTTCATTTTAACTTTGGGGAACTTTTTTAACCGAGGTTTTTTTTTTTTTTTTTTTTTAAGTTTGTGTATGTGTGTGTGTGTGTGTGTGTTCCTTAGGAAAATACCTCTAGATAGAACTTGGTATAAAAAGAGGACTGTAAGGTTCATATGGGCTAAGTAATGATAGCGAAATTACTCGCATGTAGAATAAATTCTTCTTATTCAATTCATGGACATAACAAATGTCAGATGATAGAAATAGATTTCCAAATAGTATAGTCAACTTATGGCGGTGAATAATGGCGGAAAGTAGTGGTTAGCTTGGCCCGAGGCACAGGTTGCGCGCATGGAATTTTCAATGAGTGTCTTTGATAAAATGCAAAGACGACCGTTCAAAGCTGTAGGGCAAGAAACGATAACCATCACTTACCTTATTTTTTTTCTCAGTATAGTAAAGGATTAAAAGTTTCTTACTGTTTTACCGACTATTTCGCCTTCATTAATGTGCCCACTTATGCAAGCAATTAATCAAGTCAGCCTAGGCCTAATATTCCGGAGAACACACCCAGAGCTCGTAGAACTTTGATGCCACGACTGTTTGTCTGCCGATTGCAAGAAAACCGATACATCTTTTTTTTTAAGGGTCGGACAACCGAAGGGTTAAAATTATTTACGACAATTGGAGTCTTTGCCCTCTTGTTCCGACGGCGGCAGATAACCACTCAATTGTAGCTAGGGTGTGCCCGCTAGGATAAGCCAACATTCCATTAAGATGAATCCAGATAATAATGCTTGATTTAAAACCTATATCTATTTATATATATATATATAGAACTTTTTGCTCAAGTATGATATCTACTGCGAAAAGCCACAGTTTCCGTAAAGGCAACAGTTGGTAACACTGGTATTTTCTACAAACCACAAGACCTCTACTGTTATCTCTAACAAACAAAGAGGTTGGGACGATTTGCCCTGTCGATTGCTAAGCGAAGCCAAAATACGAACCAAAAAATAAAATGAGACTCTTCAACAAAGTTGTCCTTCTCTCTTTTAAAACAACAGGGTCACTTCATCGAATTCGACTGGATCCAAACAAAAAAAGCATAAATGGTTGCTCAACCAATTCAAAATGAAAACAAGATTATCGTTTTTAAGATGAAAAGACTCGAAATTTCGAATCACATTATTTTCAGCTTTTTTCGATTGATCAAGGATTTCGACGTTTTCCGTCTCGGTCAAGCGTTCACTAAAATTTTTGGGAAAATTAACAGACAAACGAGATTCAGGATAATTTTTGGGTATATTCAAGAATAGTTCGATATAATTACAGGATTTCCACGGATTAGGTATTAGTAAAGTTGCTGGATAATTAAAGGACTTCGAATATAAAGGTATTTGAACCTTGTATCTGCTATCATCAGTTTTGTTCATGATCTTAACAAAAGTGCCCATCTTTAACTTCATCTCTTCTATAAATGCAGACCTTTTTCCGAGAGTTTTCTTATCTACCCACTTTTCATTCCCATTTCTCTCTGGATGACTCTCTTTCACTGGTTTCTGTGACCGCATTGATTTTTTCAGTGTCTTTTCTGACTCCTCAGGACTTCTCCGCAGCGGAGTAGATTTTGGCTTCACAATTTTAACAGAGTTTACTTCCTGCTCGTTAATTTTAAGAAACAATTCCAAATATTTGGCTAATGTAGATACATATGAAAGAAGATGTTTGCCATCCACTAACTGAACCTCATCGTCTACTGTATTTTCCATTCCTATAGAAACAATTCGTTTAAAGCCCCTTTCAATATTTACCGCAAATCCTTTAGGGATATTGTCATTTAAAACAACAATCGAAGGTTTTGCTTTCTTCTCATGGGGATATCCCGGTGGAATACATAAGCTAAGTTTTAATTCATCAAGATCAAATGGAAAATCAGGATCAGAAGGACGTAGTCTAATAGAATAATAGATGGGCAAATCAAATTTTGATTCGATGAACCGCTTACTATACTGTTGTAATATTGACGTTCGTTTTTTCTTTGATAGTTTAACTTTTGGCTTCGTTTCTGTTTTTTCCGAGCTTTCTTCAAGCTTTCGCTGTTCTTCGAAAACTATTTTGTTCGTAGGGATGCCGTTAATTGTAACCGGGGTGAAATGTTGTAAAAATAATTGCACCTGGAGGAGCTTGGACTTTGGTGGCTGTTGCCTCCTTTGATTTCCTTGTGGCTTCTTATCTTGAGGCTTTGAAGTCCTTTTTCGACCTTTGTTCTTACGAGGGATGTCTCCTCGTTTCTGCAAAGCATTCACCTTACCTACTTCTGGCCTCTGGTCCTTATTTTCGCTCATTTGAGGACACCTGGGTCAACTTAGGCTTATCAGAGTGCTATCGAGAGTCTTCAGAGATTTTTTTTTTTTTTTTTTTTTTTTTTTTTTTTTTTTTTTTTTTTTTTTTTTTTTTTTTTTTTTTTTTTTTTTTTTTTTTTTTTTTTTTTTAAGAGAGATCGCTTTACCTATGCTTTGTTTTCTATAATGAGATTTCTTTCAAAACGTAACGCTTTGAAACCTCAGTGGACTAACAATGCTCATGACCACATAAAGTTATGTGCTATAACGCCCAAGTTTATTGTTGTCAATAAACCATCAGGAATCCAATGCAATGGTACGAAAAACTATTCCCAGTACTTATTGCCTCAACTATACAAGCTTGTAAAAGAATATTACTCTACAAGATTTCTGAATTATAAAGTAAATCCACTTGAATTCAAGCTCATTCATAGATTAGACAGATTCGTCAGTGGTGGGCTAATTGTTGCACGCAAGAAACATGCATCAACTTACGGGACTTCTTTGTCAGGCTTATCGAAAGAAAAGAAATTGACTAGGAGATATGTTGGGCTTATAGCCATCGACTCCAACATCGGTTTGAGAAACCACATCTTGAATTTCTCGGATCCAAAATTTCGAGATGGTGAAAGAATTATCGATTTTAATGGTCAAGAATGCGATAAGTCCCATTATAAAGGATTGCTATTTAATGACCCATTTTTAGTTTCTGGACACATAAATTTCGATGTAAAATGCTTAGCAAAAGATGACCGCAAGCATCAGAAAAAAATCAGGCCTTTCGTAACATACCAAGCGCAGACAAATTTCAGAATTTTGCATGATCTTTTGTATCTTCCTTCCTCCGATCAGAAGAAAAAATATCCTGGTTTATATGCAGGCAAAATTATATACCCTATTGTCTTTGAGCTAGTGACAGGAAGGAAGAATCAGATACGCGACCATGTCTCACAAGCCTTTGGGGTTACTTTGTTAAATGATGACAAGTTTCCCGTCTTTAAATACGCTGCTCAGAATAATTATTCTTCCCTTAATGAACTAAACAGTGAAGTCTATCGCTCTAATCAAATTGCACTCCATTCTGCTTACTTAAAGATCTCTTCAAACACCAGGTACGACGAATACATGTTTCCCTTCTCCAGAAGTGATAAGACACTATGGTTGGGATTTTTGGATAAGGAAAACCTAAGAAAAGAGATTTTAGAAATTGTTAAGCTTCCCAGTATATTCAATTCTGGAACCACAAAGCTGTAAGCGTTGCGATAGATCACATCACGTGATTTTATCTGTATCTTAGACCGAGTTAGGTAATCGGGATTGAGATATTATATATCCCCTGAAGTAGCAGCCGACAGAACCATGGTAATGGAAAAGAGTCACACCGAGACTTTTGAGAACTTTGAAGAATACGATAATAGTAGCAGTGCTGGCGCTGCTTATAGAAAGTTATTGAATTCCCATCTGTCTATCTATAATGTTTTGACCAACCCCGAATTAGATAAGTCGATCAACGCGTCGAAACTAGAACAGAATAGCATGATGTTTAATGATGAATGCTTTTCTTTATCCTCGTGGCAGACCCTAAGTAATGAGTCTTTTGGTGATTGCAAAAATATTCATGAGGAGAGACCTAATTCCGTACTATCTAGCGCGTCTGAAGACGAGCAGAGACCTCCTAAGAGAGGGGACGCTTATTCTGCAAGTGCGGATGCGATGGTATTTAGGAAAGAAGGAGAAGATATCAAGGAGTTCGATACCGAGAAAAAGGACAAAGAAAGTAGCCTTGATGAAAAGTCGGTGCTGTCTGAGTTTAATTCGTTCATAATGCCTCGGCTCTCTGTAATCGGTGAGCTAAAATCCCAAAGCATAAATTCTCCGTTTGTACTTAGTGTCCTAAGTTCTTCTGAATCTATTCCCCGCGAAGATATACTTAAAGTTTTCAATGACATTAAGAATGAACATCAGGAAACCAATATAATTGTGAACTGTTTCTTTGTTGAATCAGAAGATGATCTCGCTCTTAGGAATGGTATACTGGAGTCGCAATTGATATTTGTCATTAATGATGGCTCTGATGCCTTGCTAGATTTCTTTGTGAATCGAGCGGTTTATGTTTTTGATACCGGAAAAGCGTCAAAATTAACTGTTATTAATATGATCAACCTGAAGTATTTCATTACATTGTTTCATATCATACGAGTTCTGCGTCCCTACAACATTTGGAAAACACCTTCTATCCGAAATAGCAAATGCATAAAGCTTCTAAGAAACTACCTATTGGAAGAGATTAGCCCAACGGAAGCAGTAGAAGCTTATGGGTTGACGGTATATGATGAAAAGTCATGCAGCTCGCTTAAGAAGGAAAATTATAAGACTATGATGAAGAGTTTCAAGGAAGAATTGAAAGCGAACTCAAGCTTTGAATATGTGGATCCATTACAGATCACTTCAAATTTCCCCAGTATTAGATTATTCTCAATAATAATTCGAAAGTTTGCGGCATCAAATAGCCATTTGTCAATTTCCAATTTCATCTGTGAGCATTTTAGGGCTCTTTATGCAACAACGATAACAATTGGCTTGGGAGTAGGCGTGGTTCAACTAACTAGAGCCATACAAGTATACTTAAGCCGAGACCAGGATTTGCTGGTAGCAGAATTACCCCCTAGTAAGAATATGCTAGTTTCTCATGTCGAAGAAGCCTTCGGCGGAGTACGCAAATCCATGATGGCTACGCTTTTTGATAGTTATGACTTCTATGCAGATTCCGTTAAAAACTCGAAGATTTACCAAAACCTGATATATTGGCTTTCCAAAAATTCACGCGAACTCAAGTGCTTCTGTCACTGGTTTATCAATTGCGCTAAAAATGGAATAGATGTTATAAGTACATCACTCTATATATAAAGCAGAAATATCTGAATATGCTATTTTAATCATTAAAGAGAAGTGAATCATTTAATTCATGCAAAATCTTTACCAAGTTAATCGGCGGGAAAGAGAAAAAAAGAAAAAGAGAAAGCACAAAAGAGCATTATAATGTACCCCAGCATTGCCCTTATCTAAACTAAATACTCTGTGAAACCCTCAGACATTATAATAAGCACTTTTTTGATACCATGCAGAGAAGACATTAAGAATCGAGCGAAACCTTGGGCAGCTCTCGTATAAACTCCGCATTGAAGTAAAATACAAAGGAAAAGTAACACGAAATAAATAACCACTACTAACAATTTGAAGTGCCACAGCTCTTTTATTTTAAAGCCTAAAGGCATTAAATGAGCCTTTAAATAATTAGAGAAATTAAGTAGTTGTATCTTCTCTTCAACATGACAGTGACAGGCACCATCAAGGGGAAAACATTTTGTTCTCAACAAAGAAGCCAATGTGTTATATGCCGTGTTTTGAAAAAAAAATTTCTCTGCTTTTCTGCCCGTGCCAGAACAGGATAAATTTAAATCTCTCGTAAATAATTTTTCATTTGCTGATAGTAACTCTTCATCATCCTTGTAAAAATACGTTACTAGATCACGTAAAACGCTATCTGACTCTGTGAATATCTTCGCTAATTCATGGATGCTACACGCATACTGAACGAAGATAATCCAATGAAGTATGAGCATCCTGAATCTTAGTAAAGCTGAAGACAAAATGTCAAGGATACACTGCAAAGCTGCTGTATAATTTTCTATGCGGCATCTCATTCGGAGCTGTTCAACATTGATTATTGGTAACGGAATAATCCAATATATCCAGCGCAAGGAGATTATTCGGTTTGCATTGTCAATATCTTCTGTAATTTCAAATATACGATCAAAGTTGTCTGTACGGATAATTTCATTAAGTCTTCCCAATCTGATATTATGTTCCTCAACCGGAATACGAGCAAATAAATCGCTTATTTGTTGTCTTCTGAATAGATCCAGAAAACTTGTATCTAAGTCACTGAATATATCGTCCATATTATCCATGCTAAGACAAATTTGCTTATCAGAAATAAGAACTCTACACTAAAGAATTATCGTAGTTATAAAATGTTCGCACTTCGCCAAATTTAAAAATATTATTAAAGCTATATAAGAATTGCAGTATCTCGCAAAAAGTCATGAATCATATCAGGAATCATTCCATGGTATCTTAAATAGGAATCGCTCCATATATATATAATTTCTTTACTGAATTCTAATTGCTCTTGCGTAATATTGGCCGATATTTTTATGTGCCCTTTGAGTTTATGTTTAACTTGATGATCCGACACCTGAACAAAGCTTTTATTGCTGTAAGAAGAATTTTCATCAAAAAATAAATCAGCAAGAATAAGTGAATTATTGTACTCAAAAACTTGTGGAATTAAAAATAAGTTTCCATTATTGAAGTCCCACGCACACTCTTTCTCTTCGTTTGTTAAATTATTCCATAATTCATATATGCGGTCGACAAGCTCCCAGCCATTACTGTATTGCCCTATAGAGTCATCGTTGGCAAACACTTTATACTGGTGGCTACTAAGAAGTCTTAGGGGACCATGATCATGCTCAGTTACAAAATAATTCCTGATGTTAACAAATAACCAAAAAGTCTGTAAATGCATTCCCCCTTGAACCAAGAGACCCCAGATAATTTTATCATACAAATAAATGCTGGTTGGATCATCATGTGCCTTTAAGGCAGCAGCAATTATATATTTTCTGATCATTTCTCCAATATACTTTGTTGAAAATCGCTTACATTTCTTTATTACAACATCTTGGTCGTCTTCGACTGCGATCATATAGCTCTCTTTAGAAGCCAATGACTCATATATGTAGCCACATGAAATAAAATATACCGTAAGCCTTCCATTAATATACTCGGTAGTTAAATTCAAATCATCAACTTTTACTAAATTAGACAACATTATTTCTAATTCTCTCTCAGTAGCTTCTAATGAGCCAAGGTTATAGCACGTAATTAACAACAAATTAAGCACTCTTTCAGCAACACTGGATAGATATTCATTTTTATTAGTAAAAAACTTAAAGCTTTTATGTAATCCCAAGAAAAAAGACAATGCCCATCTAAAAATCAAGGCCGCTCGTTCATAATCTCTCTCCAGAAATACCAAGAAACCGAGCACAATTTGATGCTTAATAATCATTCCACAAAGAGACATCAATGTTCGGGTTGAGCTATTATGGTTCCATCTTTTCATTTGCTTTAAAAGAGTCTTAGGCTCAACCAAGTAACTTATCTCAGGATGCATATTCAATTCGTAGTCAATATAATTTTCGATTAACAGTTTATTAGATCTAAGCTCATCAAATAAATAGAGGGGAGCAAACTTTTTGATTGCTGCAAAAATCTTCTGTAATGGATCAACTTTAGCTCGTTGATTATGACTCGACGACCATGCATTGAACATGGCTTGAGCATCGTCAATTAATCCCTTTGTTAATATAGAAGCTCTTCCTAAAGAATACTCACCTAGGCGACCATCACAGGAAAGATAGTACTCCACCTGAACATGTACAGGAGGTATCCTTTCTTCGAGAGACACCTTGAAACTTAAAATGTTAGTAGATACCTTTACAATGGTGGTGAATTTCGACACATACTTGTCCGCCTCTTCATATCTACTTATATTGTCTAGTTCATCATACTCCGCTTCATATCTCTGTAAATCAGCCTTTATCCTTTTGGTTTGAGTCTCGCTCTTATGATCGACTAGAAGTTCCATTCTCTTCATCAAAATAAGGTCTTCGACACAGCAAAGCGCTTTGGAATAAAGAGAAAGATTTCGAAATGTATTTGAAAGATACCCGATCAATTTCTCCTTATCTTTCACATTTGAACACATTTCAATAGCAAGTGAAAGTTCCCTAATAGAGACATCAACTCTTCCAAGTTTGTACAAGGTAAGCGCAATTATGGCTCGAGCAAATACAGGGATATTTTGACGTTTGCGAAACGAAGGGATCAAGGTTAAAATTTCGTAGTAGTTATGGTCATTGAACAATTTCGCCAAATCTTGGCAAATTCCCATAACATTACTTGAACTCATTGACTCTCCGTCTTCACCACCTGAATCCTCAGATAATTCAAGCTCAGAAAAACCTACCTCAAAACAAAGGTCTTGCTCTCTAAGAGGTGTCATTACAAGGTTGATATAATGTAGCGCCGACCTTAACAAGATCACATATTTCTTTGTGGCTGCGATCTGATAACAAGTAGTGTGGGTACCATTTTTAAACCAGAATACAAAAAGCAAAGTCCTAATGTTCGTTAGCTATATCATAGAAAGTGCCTTTATCCATACTTTTGAAAGCTCTCCGTATATGTATATGGCATGACAACTTAGGATCGGAGTTTTCTGAATGTTTTAATAGAAGCTGAATATAATGGTAGCATTTATAACTGATTGCTATGTCAACATGCAAATAACTGCTCAAAAACCTGAACGGTAGTTTTAGGTCCATATGTTGTTCAGAACTATTTTCTTTCATTTTGGAAACCACAACAACCGTCACAGCACCAAATAATGCGTAAATATCATACGCAAGAAGAATGGGTAATGCAGTGAGCATTTCTATTAACCTTATGGTGCTTTTGAAAATATCGCCTTTTAATGATTCAAAAGCATTCTTATCGTCATTCACATTATACTTAACTTTCATGAGACTATCTCTTATTCCATACGGCAAGTCACAATTTAAATCGAAGTTAAGATTCTTAAGTATTAGCTCTTCTCTATATAATAGCTGGTCTCTCCAACTCCAAAAAATATCACTTTGCTCGTCGATATGTTTGTCAGGATTTTTAATCCTAGCAGCAAGCATGGCGGTTCTATCGAGTGGTCTATAGTTGTCGTGTAACTTGTTTGCAATTACCATGGCAGCACTAGCCACAAAGTACTTTGAAGTTGTTATCGACATTCGCAAGTAGTACCTACCAACATACACCGTCGCTGAAAAAATGGCAGGGCTATCAACTTTCAATGCCGACCCCAACTTGACTATAAAGTCATGTAAGACTTCTAAAGTTTTCAATTCTTGAAAAACGTTCATTTGCTTTCGAGAAGGCGAGTGATTAAGGAAAGCATCTTCCAGGAATATCCATATGTTTTCCTGTATCCCCAGGTGCTCTCGATGTTCCTTTTTAGGGGTTGGATTTCTCGAATCCGACATCACAATAGCCTCCCATGGACCAAGATTAGTACTTTGATTTATACGTACGGTAGTGTAAATCTCAAGATGATTCTCCTACTAGTAGCGAAATTAAGAAATAATCTTTCACCCTCCCTTTTATATCTTAGATAACTCTGAAAGATCGTAAGAGAAAAGGTATGACCACCGAACAGCACAGATAAACGGAGTACTCAATTTATGTAATACGAGAAGCTTTGTACCGTTATAAGATAGAATGCCCATCGCCTTTGACTTTTTTTTTTTTCTTTTTCTTTTTTAATTTTTTTTTTTCGAGCCTTTTTTTTTTTTTTTTTCACCATTTTTTGTCCACACGAGCCAACGCATAAAGGGTTGTTCTTTTTGTATAAATATGCTGAACTCTTCGACTATGCATATTGTGAGGCCGACAGTTTTTGCGCCAGCGACTCCATCAACAACAGAACCTTGTAATGTTAAAATACATTCAGCAGCCTATTTTCAAATCTTAGAGATTGTCTCTAAACAGGTGATTTCAAGCGATAAAAGAGTCATGGGAAGCTTATTGGGCTATAGGTCTGATGATTCCTCAGAGTTTGAAATTAGAGATGCATTTATGGTACCTTGCACCCAGAAGTCTGATTCCCTTTCTATCGATGAATATGAACATAAAATGCTTTTCCAGTTATATAAAAAGGCATATCCGAAAGAATTTGTGTTAGGGTGGTTTGATTGCTCAGATAGAATCGATGGATTCACTGGAATGATCTATGACTTCTACTCTAAAGGGAGTGATCGAGCATATCCATTCCCAGCGATATATCTTAATGTCAAATATTTGTCTGACAGTAAAGAAATAACCCCACCAGTAATATCAGCCTACATAGGTGCTGCTATAGGGAAAAGAAAAACGGCTCATTCTAAAACAGGGTGGAGTGGTAATTCGACAGCAAATGCCTTCCTATTCAATCCATTACCACATAAAATTGTTAATGGAACTGTCACGGAGAAACTTTTCATAAATCATTTGGTTGAAAATCAGAATCAGAGTGAACCAACCTCTGTTTCTGCTGCTGAGAGGCAGGCATCACATTTGTCAAATGAATTGAACACAATTAAGAGAAACATTCAAAAATTGTTAAAATACATTGACTCTGTATCTAATTCTGATGCAGACTTGGATTTGCTAAGATACTTATCGAACGCTCTTTTGAGCAGCCCTAAGTTTTTGGCTGGTGTTGAAGAATTAGAGAGTAACTTCCGTGCTTATAATCAAGACATTATCATGATCGAATACTTGACTAAAGCAGTGAAGGAGCAAATTGAATTAAGTGCGAGATTAACTGCAAGTTCTGAGTCAGAAAGATTGTGATTAATTTTAGTCATATTTTCTACATAAGTGACGCTAAAATTCTACATTTAT
This sequence comes from [Candida] glucosophila, assembly GCA_030572315.1. Classification (NCBI taxonomy): domain Eukaryota; kingdom Fungi; phylum Ascomycota; class Pichiomycetes; order Serinales; family Debaryomycetaceae; species [Candida] glucosophila. The sequence goes on along the minus strand of JAJLZR010000002.1, from coordinate 566,943 downwards.
AATTTATGTAGCTGAATTTAATGAACACTAGAGTCCGTTAGCAAGAACGATGTAATTTTTTTTTTTTTTTTCTTTTTAGGATTTTTTTTTTTTTTTCATCAACTCATCTCAATCAAGATGCATTAATTGCTAAAATTATAAAGTATAGTTATATTATACTTCTTGAGATTGAGCTCCATTACAAAATTAAATTAGCTAGCAGACTTTCAAGAGAAATTATCTGTGTTCTTCTTATTGATAACTAGTCTGCGGATATCCTTACTAGAACTTGCTGGCCCTAAATTCTGGATATTAATAGAACGGGAACAGCAGAGGTCAGCGTTATCTTTTATTATTTGATAATTAGTACCGCAACGATTGTTATGTCTGATAAACTTGTTTTAATATTGTTTTTAGTCAAATTTAAAGATTTTACGTTTTTATTGGGACATTGATCTAGTGAGGCACCGAAATTTATACGATGATACCTCAATTGAAGGAGGGAGTTCTTCCTAATTCAAGCAAACAAATAAATCGTGGCAAAGGTCTAAAATATGCCGGAAAAGGTAAACTGCAGCCTTTGAGAAAGCGCTCTGACGAAGGCCAATCTAGTCACACTAGCGGTTCCGATGAGTCCGAGAGCTACTCTGAAGGAGAAACAGGTAATGTCGATGAAGATAGGAAAAAAAGAGATGGGTTTAAAGAAACCCAGTCAGACTCATCATTAACCGCAGTTTCCTATGATGATGAGCTCGATGCTGAAGAAAATTTTTCGATTCCAAAACGGAGTTATCGTGGATCCAAGATAAAACCCGGTTCTATAACTGGTCGAAATGTGCCCATGAAAGGGACGCGTAAGTCCGTTAAGGGCTACCAATTTGAAGCTAAGAGTTCAGCTGTGTATTCAGATTCTGAATCGAATTCTTCCAGCGAGCTGGAAAATGTAGACCTCAGTACTTCGCACAACTTATCCTATAATAAGATGGTCTCGAGATCCGATGAGGATGTATCTGATAGTGAGGAAGAACATGATTTTAGCTCATCAGACGATTCAGATGTGGACTTTGTCAGATTACAAGCAGAAAGGAAGGCAATGACAATGCAAGCTTTTACATCTTCAAAAGGTTTACAACGAAAAAGTAACAAAAGAAAAGGAAGCGTGAAAGATGTTCAAAATGAAAAGAGAGAAAGTCATGCATCAAGACGGAGAAGTAGTTCTATTTCCATGAGGAAGTTAGGTAAAAGAAATTCGATCGCGCTTCCTGATAATATGAATCTTAACATCGAGATACCTGAAATTGAAAACGCATTTAATGCTTCAGATATTGAAAATGATGAGCATGGTAAAAGTAAAAAAAAAGAACCTGCAGTTTCTTACCAGCCCGAAGACATTGGAGAAGAAATTCATACAGGAAAGGATTCGTCAGGTATGGAATTGGGCCTTGACTCCAAATTAATTGAAGATTCTGGTCCTAACGAGGATGGTATCGCTTCGGATGATGAAAATGAAATTGACGATAAATTGCTTCTTGAAACGCTAAGGGCTGACGAAGCCGATCAGTATGATTTTAATGATACAGATCTACCTGGAGTAGACGGATGTATATTAGAAAACGTGGGTGAAGATGAGGAGGAGGAACTGTTTTTGAGAGAAGAAGAAAAATATCTTGTAAACGAGTTTGAAAATAATGGTTTCGATGATGATGAAGTTTTTCCTGATGATTATAATGATGATAATGATTCAAGAAAAAATGCCCTTGATTCATTCCATGAATTCAGCAAAAGTGAGCATAAAGATGTGGTTCAATATGCCACCAGCAGTGGTGAATCTGAAAGTTCCACTGAGGATGAAGACGATTATATGGACTTAGATGATTTTGATATTCCTACTTTTGATAATAAGAGAGTTGTTCAGAAGGATATTAAAGAAAGTCATAAAGGTAGTGAGAAGATTTCACTGCAGGGAAGTGTGTCTAAAATTGACAAAGATTTAGGTACAGAGTTGAATAATAGCGATGAAGAGGATGACTTTTATTTGTGGAATTACTTCTTTAGTTCTGATAATGATAATAACAGTACCGGAAGTGATGGAGAAGAAGTTTACGTCAACGATTTTGAAGGCTACTCGGTCAGGAAACAGATGACAGGTGATGAAGGGATTAATGAACAACTCATATCCGAGCCTGCATATGCACTTAATGATTACATTCCATCAGATAACTCGAATGATAGCGGTGATTCTACAGATGAAGAAGTCAATCTTCCTCCTTCAAGTGGCAAACGACAAGGCTTCGAAAGGGCCAAGGAAGTGTTATCGTCTAAAACAGCGGATTACAGGCCACCAGTATTAGGGACATGGGTTGCTTTGCATTGTAAGCCATTCGGCGTTATTGATGGTCTCTCCACACGCATGCTACACCCACATCCAAATGTGCTTAATAACCAACAAAAATCGGGAAATTCGGGCATTTTAGAAAAACTAAACGCTAGCAATAATATAAATGATCCAGTCTTAGGATTGGAAGAGATATTGAACGTGAATGAATTGGACAATGACGACGAAAATGATGTAAGAATATGGAGGGATTTCAATGACCGGAAAGCTACCATACCTCTCGGTGCGTTTCGGAACAGGTCTACTGTGAACAACACTTTTATGCATAATGAAGACCCCTTATCTACATTAGGACATGGTCAGGAACATAAGAGGTACTCCTCTCTTCACAGTATGAATGAGAAATCAAATAAAGAGACTTTATTACCTAGAAATAAAAAGCTAGCTATAAACAAGCCACTTCATAGGCAAAGGAGAGCTTCGCTGCAAGGCTATTTTAGTATCAAACCTAACATACTGCCATCTCTTAAAGAAAAAACAAGACGAGACTCTATCGCGGAAGCTGTATCTGAAGGATATACACCCACAAACTCAGGTCTTTTTAGCCAGGCCGCGATAGCCGAACTCGAAGATACCCTTGGAAATGAGGTAGACATAATGTCGCAAATAAAAGGTAATTAGAGGGATAAAGCTTATTTCAGTCGTGCGCAAGGCAAATAGGAAAATCATCGTAGACAAATTTATATGCGTAGTTCAACATCGTAAAAGTAATAGAAACCGAATCATTTAGGTAATCGTTAGTTTGTTGCTAAATCACATTTATCGATTACAGACCGTGTCTTCGGTACTTCTAAGTGTTTTTTTTAATTAAATAATCTCTTATAAGTAGGAGAAAATTGGGTATTTTTGTTTTAACCCTAGATTCTGTAATATTGGGAGCCAAAAATCTGGGACTTCAAAAGCGGAGTCAAGCAGCGAAATATTAATCAAGTAAGTCGAAGGCGAAATGTCACTCAGTAGTTCCCAACAGATGGCAGATTTGAGGCGTTCGTCTAGAAATAATAAGGGAAGACATTCCAAACGCGATTTTGATAGTTATCTTGATGACGAGGAGCTTGGTTCACAGAACAAAAGATTAAAACATATTAGCACCATGCATTTCTACGGAAATGATATGGCAAACGACGACGAATACAAAGAGGAAAATGATGCAGACACAAAAGATGAAGATAATGAGGACCAAAATTTGGATGAAGGAGAAGTGAAGTGTACACCATGTGGTGCTAATAAAGATAATTATGACGAAGAGACGGATGAAGGAGGAACAATGATAGAATGCGAAAATTGTAGAACTTGGCAGCATGCAAAATGTATGGGTTTCAGATCTTCCAAAGGTATACCTGAACATTACAAATGTAATGAGTGTTCACATGGAGAAGAGGAGAAGTCATCGTCTGTTGCTGCTCCTAAGGAATCATCCGAGGAAAGGTTTCCAAGTATTGAACTGAAACTTAAAGACAAGACGAGAGCTAGCGTCGCCAAAGCTTTTTACAATGTTTTCAAGAGAAATATTCCTGATACTTACAACTTTGATGAGGGCCAGGATAGAGAAAAACTAGCTAACAAATGGGCATTACTACTTGAGCATGAAGTTTTCTTGTTTTCTCCGAAGAAGGACAAGAGATACACTGATAAAAGCCGGAGTTTAATGGTGTTGATAAAAAAGCCAAATGTTATGAATAAGATTTTAGATAAAGCCCTATCCGTCACTAAGTTAGTTAATTCTTCTCCGGAGGAAGTTGATGAAGAGTTAAAAGAATATGCTGAAAAGGTCCGACAAGAATCAATACGGCGCTCTGTTTTGACAGTTAATGAACACCTGGGCCAACGTATTAAAAGAACTCACAAAGGAGAAGAAATTATCGAAAATGCTAATACAAACAACCAGGCAGAAGAAATAAATGTATTGACCAAAAATATTGACCATAGGAGATTTCAAGATGATGACTCTGCTAGAGAAATAGTAGGGATGGACTCAAATCTCAATACGAGTGATTATAGTTCGTTGAATGTTTTGGAAAATGACGACGACGAAAAGCCTGAAATACATAACCCTGATTTTCATGACGATACTGGCGAAACATACGAGCATGACAAAAACGAAGATGACATTGCAAATATAGATGACGATGAACTCGACTTTATTATCAAGGGTGATCTTAAACCTCCAGACGACAAAAAGAATCCTTCATCCAAAAGAATCGGACAGGAACAACCTAATGTAAGCTCCACAAACATTTGGTCTGGTAATATAGTTTTTCCTGAGTTCGCATCTTTTTTTGCTTCAGGTAAATTTGTGACCTGTACGAACTATAAGGATCCTGTTGGCACTGAAAATGTCAAGTTGCATAACAGATATATCTCGATAGCTAAAGAAATATTGAGCAGAGATAAATATGAAGTAGAAGGACGATTGGACAGAAAAAGAGCAGAGGATTACTTGAACCAAATAGTTTCTTCTAGAGACTTATTCTTGGTCGAGATGCAATGCAAGAGAAATTACGAAGACTTTGAAAAGTTGTGTAAATATATAATTACAAATCATAGGTTTGGTGTTTTGTCCACGAGACCAGCGTTTGTGAAAGATGCGTATTTGTTGTTTCTCGATGGCGATGATGCAGCACTTCCCCCATACTTACGACATCTTCCTCACATTGCGGGAAAAATAGGCTTGTTTGCTCTCTATATCGTAAAAAAAGATTATATTCCTACGGGGTCTAGTATTTTAAAGAGCGGCCCAACTCATTCTCGTCGGAGTGTTCCTACGAATCCTTCTTTTGATCCTGAAAGCACCACACAAAAACCTCCTTTATTGAATTCGATCTTAAGCAAGTTGAATGGCTCTGAGTAATTTCGGTTGCTTTCTTTTTTTATATCCTAACACGTTTGGCATTGGAAATGTGGCCGGTCTAATTTTTCTTTATTCGTTCCGAATTGTAATATATGCGAGTACTTGAGAATCAAAGAGATACGTATTTGTGATATTTTATGGATTATATACCTTAACTGAATATAAAATAATGTATTATATGGTTTACATTTAATATAGTGAATCTTGTAGTTTAAATAGTTTGAAGTTAACTTCAGCTCTTATTAGAGACAAAATCTTATGATCACTCAGGGGTCAGGATCGAGTGATGTTGATAGATGGACGGGCAATAGTCAACAACAAGCCAATGCATCAGTATATCCAAATAACGAGGAAGAGCTGCTGCAAGATATAAACACAAGCTTAGTGTTCAGAAATTCCACAACAGAGAATGGTGTGCCAACGCAAGCAGATGGACATACTGACCGAGATGGTAAAGAAATTGGTCTGCTTGGTATTGTGGACTGCGATTCACCAGAATTAGGAGACCGTGATTCTTTTATAATTACCGAAGAAAGCTTAGAGTTCGATAATAGTGGATATCATGGAGAAACTAATACAACAACTCAAAAGGACACACAGGTAATTGAAAAAATTTATTCGCAAGACGTAGATTCTGAGGTTCTGAATAGATCCATTAGTAAGAATGGTGAGAATTTCTGTTTGACGAAGGATAAGACATATAATGGGTTACATGGTCAGATAGGAAATGAATACCCGACTCAAAAAATTGAGGATGACTCCCAAACAGCGTTTCGTAATCTGTACCATTGGGAAACTCTAGATGGCTATAATTATCACTCTAATGGCACAAACCGGGTGACTTTACGTGAATCTTATTTTGATAACAAAGGTAAACACAATTATATTCATGATACCCAAAGGTTGAGTCAGTCGGGTGGTCTGGGACTTGAGGCAGTGAAAGAGGGTACTGGTAAAGGCTTATATACTTCACCATTAAATAATGCTGTTCAGATACCCTGCACAGCAGAGAAGCCTAAAGCACCTCGTCGCCAGGTAATGAGTACTCAACAAGAAATACACGAGGAAAGTCCAAGCCTAAGAAAAATTAATACAACGCAAGGAAAGCTTGGAGTCGATGAAACTGTTCCGGAAGAGGAAATATGTTCAGATGGAGAAGATACCTATGAAAAATATTCTGGATTAGATGCTAGGTTTTTTGATAAAAAAATAACCGATGTAAGGCCGACTGCGCTACTTCGAAGGTCTCAAAGTGAGTGCGGTGGGAAAAGACATCCACATTTTTTAGGAAGCTCCGAAAGTGACAGGATATTACTGCAATATCATAAGAGAAGCACAAGTGAAGGAGTAGACAATTTGAACGATAGAGATGGTCCTCGTTCGGAAATGGTTCGACTATTGGTTGATATTGCTAAAAAGTCTCCCCAGAAAGAGAATTTGCACGAAGTGACTGATGAAGATGAAGCAAACGCAGACCCAAGCTTTATGCATTCAAATGAAAAGTTTATTAATCCATGCTTCTCCTCATCCCCTATAAAAAATATTCCACCGGGTTGTTCAACGCCAGATATTAGGCGGAGAATTTCTTTTACAGGTACACCTATTTCTAGGAATACTGAGCAGGGGCAGAGCATCTCTAGTACTCGAACAAATGGAACTCCAATCCTTAGAGAGGAAACCCTGAAGTGCCTTGACGAAACACAAATTAAATCTAGTAAAAGTGTGTGGACTTTGATTGAATTTAATATGTATCCGGGTCATATTTTTGAGTTGGATTCACAAGAGCTGTTAATATCGTTTGAAGAAGGGACATTTCCTGCTAAAACATCTGATTTGTATCCTCTTGATATTCGTATTAACGATATTTTGAAGATTCAATCGTCTAGGTTCAAATATATAGTGAGTGGACTACTCTATCGCAAAGGTGGAGGCAAGGTAACTTGTATTAGAGGTTTTAATCGAGTTATCTTAAAACGCTATACTAAAGCAAAAGGCCGACGATTTGATGAATTCGAGATCAATATGTCAAAATGTTTTATGGAGTTGTCTGACTGGTTTCGGAGACAGTCGCAACTCGAAATATGTTTCAAGACACATGATCTTTTGAAGGCTAATGCTGTAAAGCCTTTTTTGAAAAGCGAAGGTCGGAAAGATGGTTGGGGAGAGTATCTGAAGCCATCGGTTATTGAAGAGAAAGATTTTAGTGGTTCAGTTAACCCGATTTGTTTTTTGCTCGAGAATGGCGTAATCAAGAATGAAAAAGATAAAAATGATACTAATAAATTCAAGAAATCACATCTTTTTTGTGGAATGCTTTTTTTTGTGACTTTTGGTAAAAATATTGACGATGTTAGAAGAAATGATCTCAGGACATTGATTGATGACAATGATGGTATTTTAATAGATGGGCGGCCTAGTGATATATTAGATAACGGCAAAGACGAGGATGGGAATCTAGCGCTTCTAGCGCCTTCATTGAGACATTTTGTCTTTGGTGCTGTACTATCCAATGAACACTGTCGTAGCGCAAAATATTTACAAGCTTTGGCTTTGGGATGGCCCATTCTATCGGAGAATTATATCTTCGACTGCATTGAGGATAATTCAAAACTTGACAAATGGCCAACTTATATGTTACCAGCTGGGAAGTCGCAGATATTAAATACCTTAAAAAGTTTGGATGTATTCATTTTCAGAAGGAATCACGAAGCTGGGAAGAGATTGTCCCAGCAGTTATCTAATAATAAAGGACTACTCAAGGATGCTAATATTTTCATTTTGAATTCATCAAGCAGAAGTAAAACTGTGACAACTTGTCAGTTTATCTTCCATGCTTTTGGAGCCAAATCTCTTACTTACTTAAATTCGTATGAAGATGTTATTAAAAAGTTAGTAGGAGGTAAGAGGTATTTTCTCTATGTTGATAGTGGTTCTCTTGTCCAAACAGAGAAAGAGCTCTCAACGAGGCGGAATACATTACTGAAGAACAAAAAAAGGAAAAGGTTAGATAATAGTTGCAAACCGCTAAATACTTCTAAAGCTGAAATAAGCTTGATAGACTGGGAGTGGGTTGTTCAATGTACCATTAGCAATTTTATTTGGAAACCGGAATACATACTACTTTCTTAAAGCGGACATTATAAAATTATTTATATTATAATTATATATTTACACTTGTATATCGAACACTTAAGAAAAACTAAATAATTTCCTAGAAAATACTTTACCTACATTTTTTACTAGATTAAAACCACTGTCTGTTCTGACCGAATCCCCATTTTCTTCAAGTCTTCTCTTCAAGTATTCTTTTGTCTCAAGAGCTGGTCCCCATGGAACGTACTTGATAACATTTGATACTCCTTTTTCATTCACCAATTTATAAGTGACGTCATCTGCCATTCCAAGTAGCTGCCCCAACACGATATTACTAGAATTGCTTTCATTACCTGCTGAAACTTTTTGTTTTATTCTTTCGGTTGCCAAATCACAAGAATGATAATTATGAGTAGCGACAACCAAATGTCCAATTGTTGAGCTGTTATCTTTGTTTGCTAAAACAGAGTCAATGCAATATGCTACACCTTGGTTGAAATTAGCATCGGTATCTTCTTTGGTCTTATGGATCACGTTGGCTCTATCGACCTCCGAGTGTAAGTAAGCCCCTCTCACCAACTTCAAGGCCAATCGATACTCATTTTCTTTAGCTAACATTTCCTCTTTTGCCAAACAGTCTGCTGAATTAGATAAGTACATCTGTAAAGTACCTACCACAGATATTGGCTTATTCAATGGATTAAACTTGGAATATAATCTACGTTGCAACTCGTAGACACCCTCTTGTAATTCAAATTTTTCGGCGTCTATGACCGCTATAGCTAATGGTATGTTTCTATCTGGCCTCTGTTTAAGTAATTTCTCATTACTTTCGTAGACCGCTTCACATACGGTGGAAACCCTTTCAACTAGCTCTTCAAACATCTTTGCACTCTCGGGATCAGATTTAAAATACCTTAATGCACGAGCTCTCTCTTTCGAAAATCCCGTAGGTTTAAGAGCAACATAGCTTGGAGGAATTTTATTTATATCGAGTCCTGAATTGTTAATCTGTGATATAGTATGGGGAATCAAGCAATCAAGTACCGATTTCCTTGTTTCTTCGACAATAAAATTTGGGTCAATTTTATCATTTCCATCGCAGGCTTCTATCGTCAAAGAAAGCATCATATTATGAATCCCCCTATTTTGTAATCTAGAACCTGCCTCCCTGACTTGCTCAAGATTTTCACCTCCGCAGTATATGTTGTATATCATTCTCCGAATCATCCAAAGTGGTATAAAGGGGAATAGCTTAACGCATAAACTGAGTGTCTGCTTGGTTGAAGAAACCAAGCCAACCATCGCGTAAGATAGTAATTCGCTGCTTTTCAAGTCTTTCAAATATTTGATTTTGTTCTCATCTTGGCTTGGTGTATGTTCGCTTGGAAGCCATTCTTTTAGATTTCTTTCAGAGACGAAACCCAGTCCTCTACTGAATGCATGTCCTTTTTGGTTCACATGCAACCTATTTCTATGATCTTTCGAAATGTGAACATATTTTTTGCTCCTACCATCTCTAGGATGATCTTTTCTATCTACAAAATTCCTGCTTGAGATAAGCGTTCTAAAGTTGGCAAAAGCACCATATGGAGGTTTCAGTTCCTTCAAAGCTATCTGTGAGCACTTATACATGAACAATGTTGACTATAGTAACACACGCCCAGACTTCTGAATGCTTCTCCTAGAACATATATATAATACAGCGGAATCAAAAAAAAGCCTGATGCCTGCGTTCCTTATCGTGGAAGAGGATGTCGCAAGCGAACATAATCCTGCATGATATCGGAAAAATTCTTAATCTAGGAAGTCCATAGCGAGATATCGGTTTGATGTCAACGGTATAGTCAGATGATCGGTCAGATGATCAGATGCTTCCTAACTAAAATGTGATAAAAAAATGCAAGCGAGGCGGTCGTTGTAGAGTCCATGGGCTTTCGCAGGAGAACTATTGTTGCCACGTCATTGTGGCAGCAAATTAAGTCTTCCACAGCTTTTGGTAACTTTCCATACGGGCATAGGACGTTGTGCTGTACTAAAAGGTCACTTACAAGGACGAAAACACATAGCACGTATCTAAAACTAAATGGTTTTAAAGATAAGTCATCCTTCCTGGAATCCGAACAGAGAAATCCAGAAGAACTGAAAATTTTAATTTTGAATCCAGAGCAGACCACTGATCGCAAATATGAGAGATTGGTAGATTTACATACGGAAGGGAGCCCGAACGACAATTTGAGCTTGGATGCGATCGTGCCTATAGATATTGTGCAAGAAAAAGTAGATGCACAGACGTGCGGAGACAGTACAATACAAAAATCTATCGAGAGGCTTAGGCCTAATGCTAAAGAAATAACAACCTCCAGGTTTGAACGATTAGCGGGATACTTAAGTATATCGTTTGCAAAGTCGCAGTTAAAAAAATTTATAGAAAATGCATACAAAGATGCCAAATACAATAAAGTGAGAAGAGGGATATCTCGCCAAAACAAGGACAAATTGGCCAGGATCATAATTCAAGATATTTGGGGTCTAAAAATTACTAATAAGTTATCGACCATAGAGGACTTAATTACTACTAGGTCGATAAGGTTGACCAGATCTCAACTATATTTGCTTTTGCTGCAGAATGGTTTTATCATACAATATGTATCTCGGACTGGTGCAAAGATATCCTTTGATGCGAAGGAAAGGGCAATAAGTTTTAGGGGGACCGAAAACCAGGTAACAAATGCAGAGATTATTCTAAACGCAATACTCAGTAAAGCTTATAAGGAAAGGGTTGACTTGAGCTCTTTGAAGCATTTGTTTTTGGCGAAGTACGGCACCTTTTCTCTCGACATAATTGGAAAAAACACAGAAGTTTACTTTGATCATCTAGGAAATGACATTTATGATTTAATCGCGCTCAATGTGAATCAAATTAAGAGATCTAAGAGACTATTGCTTTGGCTTCTTGACCACAATCTGCATTTGAGGGAGGATCTTTATATCGATAACTGCGAGGACACGAAATTATTTCCGTTTCAAGATGATGATGCTCTAGCATGGCACGATAGACAACATGATTTATTTATTTTGAAAAGCCAGAAGCCCGCTAATTTAAGTAATATCATGAGTGAGCAATTTATTTCATATTGCCCTCATGTTTTAAACAGGAATAACTTGGAATTCGAAAGCGAAATAGAAGACGTGAAATCCAGTCCACCTACTGAAAACGCAGAAGGTCTGGTCGCCATGGACCTAGAGGAATCTTTGGCAAATCCGAAATCAGATGCTGATGGAAAAGAGAATATTATGAATAAAATGACACTCGGAAACAGTGAATCGAGTTTTTTGAAGCCAGATTCATTAGTGAATAAGTTTTCTTCAGTGAATAAGTCTTCTAAATTGCGTTCAATAGCACTATCGGATTCTTTCATTGACACTTTATACGAGAAACTAACTGATTTTAGCTATCGTGAAGTTTTGCATGGCCTGTCAAGTGGAATGAATCCTCCTGTGTTTACTGTTACTTTCGGGAATATTTTATTCAAAAACAATGAAAAAGGTGATTTGATAGATCATATAATACCGAGATCTCCTGAACTTAGTCCAAACGTAAAAAGCAACTATTCATTTAACAGCAATATACCGCTAATTAGCGACAAAGTGCTTTCACTTCCATCCTACGATAAGCCTACTTTAGACACGCATGATATTAATCATTACCTTAACAAAGATCCCCATCTTTATTCTATTCAACTCAAATTTTTGCCTTCACCTTTCGAACAACAAACCAATGGAAGATCTGTGGATGAGCAAATGAAATATCCTCCAATAGAAATCTGGGCCCAATTAAATGAGAATTCAAAACCAGATCTTGAGACCATGTCTGTAGTAACTGTTGAAGGCGAAAAGGTTCAGTATCTTGGTTTTCCGGAAAGTAAATCTGATATGAAGGTGTGCTGTCAAGTTTCTGCTGATCTTTTAAGCGGAAATAAGCTGTTTAACTTTTCTTCGGAGTCTAACGACAGTGACATTAATGCTATTTTACAATCTCCAACTTCAAAGTACTCTCAGTTTCTCTCTCAACCGGGCTTGAGTCAATTCGTGGAAAAGTCAGTGTTAGATTTCAGTGGCAAAGTAGCTACCTCCATAGCGCCTTCTGTCGATTTTATTATTAATGGAGAACCGGTCAGATATCATTACATTAATATCACTTTCAGAAGACTGTTAGATTTCGCAATCAGTAGCTCTCAGGGAAGTAATCTTGTTCAGCTTAATTTGGCAGAAGGGGGATCATTGGGTGGTCGTAGAGTTGAGGTGAATCTAGTAGGTGACCTAGTGAACACCCTATCACCCATACTGTTTAGAGAGATGATGCAAAATGCATCCAAATTTATCAATGGACTATAATTATAATTGATGCTACCCGGTTGCGTCAGAGTATGTATATACTGCCTATCTCGAATACAATTATAGTGAAACAATAATGTCAAGTCGTCTTATATTAATTTATAAACATTTTGTGATTCTAATTTTTTCAATCTATTCATTTTCTGTTCTCTTCCAAGTTCCTGACATGTTTTTCCAAATTACTTATAGAATTTTGTAATACTGCAATATCTGCTATAAGAACCGCATTGGCATTCTTATACTGATCCAACAAATAGTAATAAGAGCCAACTCCCGTTAAAGTAACACCTAGTAAAAATCCCGTGACACCTCCTCTAAAGGCTCCAATCTTGCGAGGGGGGACAGAAGTCGATAAAGAACGACTTGCTGTCTTTAGCACTTGACTCTTCAGTAATAGCATTGTCGTCTCCGACAATACACTAAGGAAGCTCAAATTTCAATAATATAGTCGTGTACTGAAGTCAAGAATATCAGAATTCGGAAGCTCCTTAGAAAGTCATTTCTTATCTGCATTGCGATTACGACCATCTGACTACTGAAAGAATAGCAAGAAAAGTCAAAGCAGGCCTTTGCTTAGATGAGATGAGAAAGATTTGTCATGGATTTTCTTACCCCTTTACTCCTGTTCGGTTTCTGGAAAGGACATTTACATCAAAAAATGTATATCTCGGAATCAGCCGCAAAAAACTGTCAATGGTTTCACGTAGCTCTAAAAGTAAGAGAGTATTTCGACCAGTTTTCTTGCTATTTGGCCTCGGAGGAGTAATTTATGTGGTAGATAGAATATGGTATTCATCGGTATTAATGCGGTCGGCCAGAGCGTTGGCGGTTACGCTGTGGATTGCATACGAGTATTCGACAAATAGAACAAATAGAAAGAAATACGCGAAACTTGACGACTTGCACGAGGTTGCTGCAGAGCTTTTACTTAATATGCTAATGGAAAATAAAGGTTTATATATTAAACTAGGCCAAGCTATAGCAAATCAAGGGGATTTATTTCCGTTGGCTTTTCAACGAAGATTTGTTAAATTTTATGACAATGCGCCGGCAGAACCATGGAGAAAAGTTGATCAAGTTCTTCGACAAGAGCTTGGATCAGACTATGTAGATCGGTATTTCGAAAGCATAGATCAAGAGCCTGTTGGAAGTGCTTCCATAGCTCAAGTTCATCAAGCGAAATTGAAAGAAAATAATTCCAAAGTTGCTTTAAAAGTTCAGCACAGTTATATTAAGGACCAAGTAGCGGCGGATTTATATGTTCAATTAATAATTTCGTGGATATATGAAAGAGTCTTTGGAATTCCTCTTAGTCATTTTTCCAAATTTATCTCCCAGAATTTGATACAAGAGGCGAATTTTCTAAATGAAGTTGAGAACTCACAAAAATTGAAGAGTTTAATTACGAATGATTCTAGTTCTCATTCTTTAAATGTATATATTCCTTCAAGCTATTCCGATCTTTGTCGAAAGCGTGTTCTGGTCACAGAGTGGTGTGATGGTATGCCTGCGAATGAAACGCAACGCTTAAGGGAAGAAAAGCTTGACTTAAAATTTCTTGTGTATCAATGCGTTGCGACATTTGCCAAACAAATGTTCCATTATGGTTTCGTTCATTCAGATCCACATCCAGGAAACTTATTAGCTCGCTTTGACGATAGAGGTAAGCAGCAACTCGTTTTGCTAGACCATGGACTTTATACTACTTTATCTAATGAGCTACGTTTAGAATATTGTCATCTATGGGACTACCTACTCCGATATGATACTAGTGGACTTGAGGACTTACGAAAAAAGTGGGGTATCGAGTCAATGGAATTATTTTCTGCTTTGGCGATATTTAGACCAAAGCAAATGCAGCATCATGATTTTAAAAGGAAGATTGATATAATGGATATCTTAGCAAACTTTATAACTGATAAAGACAAGTTCCCTAACGAACTATTGTTCTTAACGAGGACTATAAGAATGATACAAAATTTAAATCGCTCTTTCGGGAGTCCAGTGAACAGAATAGACATATTTACAAAAGAACTGCTTAGCGCATCTTCAATTGAAATGTCAAAATTTAGCGTTTTCTCGAGACATAGGTTAAGTTTCTTTTTTAAGGCCATGCATTTTAGAGTAATGCTATTTATTAACAAGTTAATCTTTTACATTATTAGGATAAGACAGTTTTTTACGAATAGTAATTATGCGACATCCGTGGGAATGGAAGACTACCTAGATCAGTATATGAAAGAATCTGCCAGGGCAGTTGGACTATATAGTGATTAGTAGCGTAAGAAGCGTAAGAATCACGGGATCGGTTTTTTTTTTTTTTGTTTCTCTTTTTTTTTTTTTTTAATATATTTTTTCAAAAAAAGAATTTGGTATCGCTAAAGTCATCGCATGAATTTCTAGCACTGAAAATGGAAACATTGAGGAATGAGTTTGTTAGTGTAGACATAGATCCATTCTATATTAGCGCAGCTTCTGCGGCTGTATCCAAAGATGGCACATTAGCAGCAACAGCTATGGAGTCTGATGTTGTTGTAACAAACTTGAGTACAGGAGAAGTAGTCCACAAGGTAGAAGGCGACGATGAGCTTGTAACGAGCATTGCCATGACTCCCAATAAACGGAAGTTAGCAGTATTATCGCAATCTCAACAGTTGCGAATTATCGATCTCGAAACATTGACTACAGTCAAGGCAATGAGAGTAGATTCACCTGTTTATATCTCAACAGCCGACGACACCTCCTCTTTATTTGCTTTTGGAGCTACTGATGGGTCTGTTACCGTGTGGGACGTTGAAGGAAATTATGTTACGCATTCGTTAAAAGGACATGGGGCTACGCTTTGTTCATTGCGATTTTATGGAAGTCTAAATTCTACTGATTGGAGATTGGCTAGTGGTGATATAATGGGAACAATTAAAGTTTGGGACCTTGTGAAAGGTCGATCTGTTCATACTATTAGGGAGCATAATTCTGCTGTAAGGGGACTTGCATTCAGTGATGATGGAGAATACTTCATATCCGGTGGTAGAGATAGAATTATAATAATTTATAGCACGAGGTCTTTTAAAATTTTGAACACTTTCAGCGTACAAGAACAAGTCGAAAATGCGGGCTTTGTGAAACACTCCTGGGCGGGAGAAGAAAATCAACTTTATTTTTATTTTGCTGGTACTAATAATACTTTGAGCGTATGGAACTTCGAAGGAAAAGTGGTAGCGCGTTCGACAGAACCACTAAGAACTGCAGAAGAATTGATGATCACTGACATAATAGGATTGGAAGATAGTAAGATGATCTTGGTTGTAAGTGACCAAACTCTCGCGATAGTGGACCTTAAAGGATTTGTTCATAATACTGAAATAATAGAGTTACCTATTATTCGTCGCATCGCAGGAAACCATGGTACTATCGCAGATATAAGGTATGTTGGCCCTGATCATGGACTTCTTGCCTTGGCAACGAATTCTCCTTCGTTGAGAATAGTAGATCCTAGCAGACCTTTGGATTTGTATATTTGCACTGGTCATACAGATCTTTTAAATGCCTTGGATGTTTCTGCTGATGGTAAATGGATCGCAACAGCATCTAAGGATGGTGATGCTAGGTTATGGAAGTGGGACGGTGAGAAGTTTTTACCATATTGTGTTTTTAAAGGGCATGTGGGTTCTGTATCTGCCGTCGCCTTACCAAGAACACATGTAAATTATCCAGAGTTTATTGTATCTGCCTCAAGTGATCTCACCATTAAATTGTGGGAAGTGCCGGAGCCTTCTGATGATGACGAAGTAAGGACAATTAAAACATCTGTTTATACTAGAAAGGCACATGACAAGGATATTAATGCTATAGATGTTTCGCCTAATGATCAGTTTTTCGCGACTGCATCGTACGATAAACTAGGGAAGATATGGGACCTTACCTCTGGAGAAGTCGTCGGTGTCTTGCGAGGACACAAAAGAGGCCTCTGGGATATTAATTTTTGTAAGTATGACAAGTTGATTGCAACAGCAAGCGGAGACAAAACAATCAAAGTATGGCATTTAAACGACTACCTCTGTACAAGGACCTTTGAGGGACATACAAACTCAGTTTTGAGATCTAAGTTTTTTAATAGGAATTCTCAGATAGCATCGTGTGGTGCAGATGGTCTTATTAAGTTGTGGGATGTAAGCGAACTCGGTGGGGAAAGTTTGAAAACCCTTAATAATCATAACAATCGTATATGGGCTTTGGACTTGAGAAATGATGGAAGTCTGTTCGTGACTGCGGATGCCGATGGACAAATATCTATGTGGGATGACAAAACTGAGGACTTTCTCAAAGAGCAAGATAGCATAAGAAGGAAAAAAGTCGAACAGGATCAAGATCTTAGCAATTATATTAATTCTAATGACTGGTCAAACGCATTTTTATTAGCATTAACTTTAGATCATCCCATGAGGTTATATAATATTATCAAAGGTGCTATGAGTGCAAACGAGGATTCTCAAAGTCCGGTAGGTTCCTTCAAATTAGAAACTACCCTCAGTCTCTTGTCCGATGACCAGTTATTGAATTTACTTAAAAAAATTAGAGACTGGAATGTCAATCGTTACCATTTTGAGGTCAGTCATAAAGTCCTTAATGTTATATTTAATAAGTTTGGGATTCACAGATTATTAGCTATTCCTGGAATTATGAAGGCAATAGAACCCGTCATTCCCTACAGTGAGAGGCATTTTAATAGAGTAAATGAAATGATTGAGCAAAGCTTTATGTTAGATTATACAATCGAGCAGATGAATAAGTTAAATTAGCGGTCAAGTTTTGGTTTGCTTAATCTACATAGAAATATATTTTTTTTGCATTTATTATGATATTGTCAAAATTCACAAAACGGTTTTGTGTAGTCTTCAACTTGCAATAAGAAATATGACTGCAAAAAATACTAAGGCCACCATCTGTAATACTTTGCAAGCATAAGGAGAAGCCACTACGAATACATGTAGAGCTAACTCCTCCAATTTCCAAAGCATTCTTATTTTAGAATTTGATAACTAAGGAAAAAAAAAAAAAAAGAAAAAAGAGACACTCTTTTCAATCACGGTCTGCCGTTGGTAAGGTAATTACATAAACCATTTGCCCAAATCCTAGCTGACCGGAAGACCCACTCAACATAAAATAACGGAGAAAAGCCTACCGTTATATAAAAGAATAAAAGTGAATAAACATAAATGGGGTATCGAAAGAATTATGGAATGGTTCTCTGGAAATTTAGTTAGAGATCCCTTTTCTGAATCAGCACGAATCAGAATCGAGGTCTTAGAGTCAACTCTAAAGCCAAATAGAAGTAAAATATTTTGAAATTGGAAGTAATTTTGTTTTAGACAACGTAGACCGTTAGAGGAACCTTTCATGCGTGGAATAGATGCAATATATATTCTTAAGCCATAAAAAAAACTAGAATAACGAAAATGTGAATATAGGATTATAACCATTACAACCTCATTTACGTTGACTGTGGAAAGCAGTAGCTCCTGCAGAGATGATTACTCTATCAACTAGAATATAACACGAAAGCAGCCGAGTCTATAGCAAGTTTGAGTGTAAATTTTTATCAACGACATGCATGAATGCCGCCTAGGGATTCTATTCATTATATAATAATACAAATATTTATGAAGTCCGGTCATTGTCGTGTCGTAAAACCATCGGGAAACCATGGATGAATATTAAATTTCAGGTCAACTTTTATTTTCTTCGTCTCCTCTATCTTGTGACTTGTTATCATTATCTTTCTTCTTCTTATTTTGCTTTGTTAAATTTTCATAGCCTAAGCATACCTTTTTCGAACGTTCACAATTGTAACAGTAAGGCTTGCGTTCGTCACATTTGATTCTGCGTTTGCGACAGGTAAGACACCCGGTCCTCGTCCGTCTTTTTATTGTTCGTCGTTTATTCATCATGGCATAATTCTCCTCTGCCTGTGGATAATAAGAAGAATCAAGATAAACAGGGTAATACAATGGTGCCTGAGGAGAAGTATGCTGAATCATCTGGTAGTCATACGGCACAGCCCCTCCACTATAAATCGGTGGATGCTGCATTTGTGCTAAAGGATATGAAAGAGATCCAACAGAAGACACATTATCCGGCGAAGCATTACCAACTGTTGGGTAATCCATCTGATTGTATTGAAAGGGAATTCCTGGAGTAAACGACATCATTCTAGTATGCGGTTCCACTTCCTGATTAAAACTACCATGTCGTGAAGCCATAGCATTTGGCTGATACGAATATGCTTGACCCTGAATTTTTGCTCCTGGTACAAAGCCTGTACTTAGATTGTCGGTTGGTCCCGTGGCCACATTGTCCACGTAGTCCCGTCTCTGAAGCGTCTCAGCCGAAGAAGACACCGAGGCTCTACCGACATTTCCTAAGTTGCCACTTTGTCGGCGAATTGAATTATCCATGCCTCCACTAACCCCGTTATCTGGCCTTCCATTGCTCTGGTTGTTTATCAACTCAAACACTGATGGTAGCTGCGGCATATGTCGTTATATCTACGAATATTGTGCCCCTATTGTGTCCTGTTCTACCTACTCATACAAATATTCAGCAAAAAATTAGTCTATAAAATGCCCCTTTTTCCTCCAAGAGGCAACCCCTGTTCACGTATGTCTCGAATTTTTCAACTTAATTCTAGTGCTTTAATATATATAAAACAGAGCAATAAGAAACACCTTAAGATTAACTTAGATTTTGCCTAAAAGAATTTATCCATTCAGGCACGACCTCCTATGAAAGTTCGCACACAAACTCTCAATATGTAAATATGAATATTTACCGGATTAAAATGGTACAGTTCCCAATATAATGTTGAAGCTCCAATTGAAGTATGAATAGCACATAGCCTACCTAATATTGCCATGCATGTTCCCGTATCATGCGTCTCACCGTTGCTCTTACATAAGCGTAGCGATATCGGCACGAATTAGGCCTTTGGTCAAATGCAGGAGGTTATAGCAAGTTCGCGCTAATCAAAGAAAAATCTGCATACTATGCATGGCGGCGTCGGCAAGCGCTATATATGCAGTAATATGTTTTCAATTGGCTATAGGGGTATCGTGAACTTTGAAATTATCGTTATAGCCGAGGCTGCAGGCGCATAGAAAGGTCCTAAAGAAAGGTGCCTGAACGGATGCGAGTAGAGAGATTTTTCTGTAAGCATTGTGAGTTCCAAGCAAAGCACTAGTAGGCTAGCTATAACCGACTTACTGTTGGCGCCATTTGAGGTAATGAGAGCTAATAATAACGGAGGACAAAATCAAATGCGCCTCTTTGACATGGAAAGCGTAAAAGACTCCCATGGATGAACCAACTGCTTAGCCTGTCTAATGCACTGACGTTATGCAATCACGCTAACTGATGGCTGAGTACTTTCCAAAAGTTTGGACTCGGCTAGGTTTTGACACGAATAGCATGTATCAAGGTGGAGACAGAGAGGAGAAGTGATAATATGTCGTCTTTACACTGCATAACGTTTATTTCAGTATCGCCTATTTGAACCGCTCCGGGGAAAACTCCGTACCCGCACGTAACTCTCATGTGACCTTTCCAGCTATATAGCATGTGCGGAGTTAAGGGAAAACTCAAGACGACCATTCGTTTCAGCTTTGACACTGTGTGCAGCCGCAGATGCAAGAGATTCTTTTTGCGTTACAATTTTAAAATTCGTCGAGGGGGTCTGCTAACAAAGAAGAAAAAATCAAGCCCACACTATGGCATGTCAATCTTCTAGTAGCCGCCTCTAGCTAAGGTCGTACGGGTCAAAATCAATCATGTACAGTTTGTAGGCGTATGCATGGCTTCGATTGGTATAGTTCTACAGAAAGGTAGCCGCAGGCAGACTGGCCGAGAATATGGAAGTGTCAGCATAGATGGGGGTGCATAAAGTTTTTCGAGAACGTTAAAAGTTATAAGCTACAGAAAACACGGAGTTCCCACAGAGTTTTTGTTCTATTTTTTATTTTTTTTTATATATGTAAATTTTTTTTTGTAAGGTCTCTGATACACATCACGTGATTTCAGGGAAAAATAATGATGTCCTTTTGTTTACATGAAGCAGTAAAGTCATCATTATCTCTGTGTATACTAGCAGAGGTATTAATGAGAAACGTCGAAAATGGGTAAGTGCTCACAAGAATTCTATAGAAGAAGGTAGACGTGTATACTAACTGTCTACAGAGGATATAGATCCGAAGAACTTTAAAGTCTCTGAATTGAGAGGTATATTGCACCAAAATAATGTAGATTTTGCATCGAATGCTAAAAAGAGTGAACTAATCAAGCTCTATAACAAGGAAGTTAAGCATAATAAGACTACGGAAGATGAAGAAAGCTCGCAAGCTTTTCAGACTAGAAATCCGGGACAAGGACGGAATTCTAGCAAATCGAAAAAAGTAAAAACACCGGAAGAAACGTCTTTCGAGAAAGCCTCTTCTGAGGCAAGTTTTACAGCAAATTCTGAAAACGAACAACAGAAATCTAGGAGAGGTAGACCCCGCATTAATAAAGGCAGTGGTGTGGATAATGAAGAAGGAGAGCATCCAAAATCTTCGGTAATTCGTGGAACTTATCTGCAAGAGGAATCTGATCAATACTTTAGTAATGATAATTCCTTTCAAACATCATCGCTGTCTCCTGAGGTTGAAAAAAAAGGAAGTTTTAAAAGTACTCATAAATCTAGAAAAAGGCCAAGAGAAAAAGATCTGGCGACTAGTGATTTTCGCGAACCCAAAAGAAGAACAAAGTCACCACCTTCTGCAAGAAAAGCGTCACCAAAAGTAGGATTAAACAAAAAAGGTCGTCTTTTTGAGGATAATGAAAGCGACTCAGAGGGTGATCTTTTTTCAAAAAGTATCATATCTCAAGTAAAGAGTCCGAGAGCGAATAATATAAAGAAAAAGACGTCTTCTAATGAATCTTCACCTCTTAGACGTACACAGAATCCTGAAGTTGTTGCACGGTCTTCCTTAGGTAGCGAATCTACTCATAATAAAAATGGGAGCCCCGTACGGGAAGAGCCAGAAAGAGAACTTTCCTTGTCGAATCCTAGGACGGACAAGAAGACCGATGCTTCCCTCTCCCTCAAGGAAGAGGAAAAAGATTTTGATCTACACCGCAGTAAAATATTTTCGAAGGGTGCTGATAATACAGTAGGTGAGCTCACATCTGATGAAATGGCAAAAGCTTTAGGTATAAAACTTGAAGGAGTTCCTCCTAGCAACTTTCACTTGACGGCTGATAGTTTCGTTTCTTCATCGTTTACCCCTAAAAATACAGAGCAAGTACAGTCTCCCTCGTCTCATTTGGATGTTAAATCAGAAATAGAACCAAGAGCTGAAAAAGCTCTAAGTGCTACGGAAGATGAGAGCATAGATGAGAGAATAAATACTTCAGACGAGCATGATGGAGAGGAAACTAAAGCCGAAAAAGAAAGATATAATTACAGTAAATACGAAGAAGAAGGAGAAGACGAAGAAGAAGGAGAAGAGGAAGAGGACGAGGACGAAGAAGAAGACGAAGAAGAAGACGAAGAAGAATATAATGATGATGAAAAAGAGGATGGTAAAAATGACGCAAAAATGGACATTAAGAACGAAGATGTTGAGACGACTTTTCAGCATGCAGACACTCGTCAAAATGAAAGGAAGAAAGAACAGACCTACAATAAACATGTCATGCACGGAAGGGTTACGGGAAGACCTCTTCTCCGTGTTTTAGGCTTCATCATTTTATGGTTCATACTACTAGTTGCTGGCCTTTCAGCTTACTGGTATAGGGAACAAACTTATTTAGTTGGTTACTGTGGTCAAGAATTGTATCGGCCAACATTTCCGCCATCAGATGATTGGCCAAGTTGGATTATTGACTTAGGAAACTATATTGATGAGAACTTTAGACCTAAATGTGTTAATTGTCCATCACATGCCAGATGCTTTCCTAACTTGGAAATAAAGTGTTTCGAAGACTTTGTTGAATACAAACCATGGTATTTTGACTATTTACCTATTATTAATTCGGAATTGAAAAAATGCATTCCTGATACCAAAAAAGCTGAAAAAATCGAAATTATGATTGATGTAACGCTTGATTTACTCAGGGCAAAGAACGCTAACCATAATTGCGGAAAAACGCCGGTCGAAAATTTTGTGGCGGGTCTTTATGTAGAGGAATTGCATGATTTACTTTTCTTAATGAAAGCACCCTACATTTCCAACGATGAATTTGAAGAGCTTTGGGTGAGATGTCTTGCTGAAATACGTAAGGAACCCGAGATAATTGTAAGGCAAGTTATTTTTTTTTTTTAAACTTTTATTCTGAAGATTATGTACTAACTTTTGCAGACAGGAATCAAGCCTAGTTCACAATCCTCTGACTCTCCAACTTCATACAAGGGAGAGGAAAATGTCAAAGACAAAATTCTTCGATCAACGTCTTTATCAAACATCAATTTAAAATGCCAGTTGCAAAATATTTTTTTAAGGTCGATATTGGAATATAAAGGAGAATTATTGTCTCTTTTTGCACTACTAATTTTATCAGCATTAGTGAAAGTTAAGTACGACAGATATTGCACAGAAGCAATTAGAGTGAGAGGTACCTATAGAGAAATTCTAGGCAAACTAAAAAGACAAAAGAGATTATCAAAAAGCAAGAAAGACGATATCCCCTCATTTATTGGCGTTATCCAATTGAGAGATCTTATGCTCGCTAATGTAAATAACCTAAAGGCAAAATTGAAATTATGGAAAAAGATTTCTGACGAAGTGGAGAATAATTCTAACATTAGAACACTGATCGTTGAAAGCCACGGAGAAATAATGAAAGTTTGGGAATGGATAAGCGAAGCGGATCTTGATGAAGATTAGAAGCTGAGCCTAATAATATTATAATCAAATAAATTATGATACACTTACTTGTTTAATATTGTCACTCAATTCGTTATCCAAGTCATCCTCGTTTCCTGACAATCCTCTCTCAAAAATTTCTTTACCTGTTAATTTCCCGCCATGCATGTTTCTGTAATACTGTTCGTCTCTTTCTGTTATCTTCATTTCCATTTTAAACTGTTCTTTCCATTTAGTCCATGTTTCTTTGGTAACTGGAGTACCATGAAATTTTTTCTGTTCTTCCATTTCGTTAGCCAAAAGCTGTTTCTCGTGTCTTCGCTTGGCATGATCCAATCTATTACGAAATATGGTTTCCAGTTCATCCTTGAGTTGAGTAATTAATGCAAACACCATAGGCATACCAACTAAACTGTTGGCCTCCTCAATTAGCTTATTCGACAAAAGTTCCTTGTCTTCTCTCTCAAAGGCAATATCCTCCCCCATGTCAAGCGCTTTAGTCCCTGTATCTTCTTGATCATCCTCTTTCTTACTCTTTTCCTCACTAATAATATCTATGTCAAGGTCCGCAATAACCGAAGGGTATTCGTCTGGATATTTTACTTTCAACACGGCTTCATGCTTACGTTCGGACCCTGTATCCAAAAGAATCTTGATTCCAAAATGCTTATCAGAATACTTGGTTAGCTCATCAGGGTAAATAGACTCCAAAACCTCAAGCTCCAGCTGCTGCTCTTCAAAAGGCTCCATGTTTACCGGTTTTTTTTTTTTTTTGTTCCCTTCCTATATACTCTGCTCTTGACCTAAAAAGAAAAATTATATAAAAAAAAAAAAAGATCGCATACGGAGTGCACGACAGAAGCTCGAAGTTAAATTCGTCTTCATTCAGTAAAAAAAACCTATACTGAATTTAGATGGATACTAAATATAGACCAGAAAAGCATCTCAATTTGAAATAATTTTTTTGTCGACCATTATACGAGAGAAGAAAAGCACATTGAGTCACATATTATAAAGCGTCATTTAATTCCACAATGGCAGAAACGGAAGATGTCGGAGGACAAATACAGGGAGGTTTATTTCCTTCAGGAACGTCTATCATCGATTTTGCATATGAAGAGAGTAACTCTATGAGAAAGGGATATTATAACACCAACTACAGCGACTACGAAGGTGAAGTTTACTCCGATGAGGAATTCGAAGAAAGACTATCTGAAAGTGGTACCGGATACTTTGTCGAAAATGATAGCGAATACTATGTAGAGCCGAATTCGAACTCTGATATAATTAACCGAAAAGCCATAGCACTATTTGATTTTGTTCCTGAAAGTGATAATGAAGTAGGCTTGACAGAAGGTCAAATCATTTGGGTATCTTACCGACATGGACAAGGGTGGTTAGTATCAGAGGATTTTGAAAGTGGTAAAAACGGATTGGTGCCAGAGGAGTATGTCAAAATTATTAATAATGATGAGAATTATGATTATGATTATGATGATGATGATGACGATAGTAATAATAGCAATAAGAATTATGGTAATGATGATAATGATGATGGTAATTATGACGAAAGTAAAACAAAGTATGGGGATAAAAGAAGACTGGTTTATGATGACGTTCCCAAGCCTTTTCTACCACTGATATTGCATAGCTTTAATGCCGGCGAAGTATCTCAGGAGAATGAAAGTGAATGGGTAGATACAGATGAAGAGGAAAATAATAGTCCAGACAAAACTTATGAACAAGACGATAATGGATTTCACTCTTTGAAAGAAATTCAACACCAATTTAAAGAAGTCTCTCTTTCTCAAAGGAGTCACGCTGATTCCTGAATTTTGATAATGTTGAATGATTGTACGTTAATAAATATATATATATTGTCATTATAAAATACTTAAGACTAATAGATTTGAAGCATTTGAAGCATTTTATTTTATTTTATTTTATTTTATTTTATTTTTTTTTATTTATTTTTTTTTTTTTTTTTAACATCACCTGGCGATATAGTCTCTCTTCACAAGTAAGCATCTTTTTTCTCCTATATGGAGAGCAATCTATAATGGTAAATGGAACCAGTAGAAGGAACTAAACAACATGAGACGTCACTTACACATGTAAAAAAGGGCAAAAACAACCGTGTCTTTGGAGGAAATTTGAATTATGTCAGGTTTTTCAACAAAGAAGTAAAAGATTTCTTTGAAAATAGATATGTTACTAATGCCGAGTCTAGTTATCGCTTTGAATCCTCAAAGATAACACACAAAGGGGACGTAATTTATCGAAAAGACCAAGTGTTTGAAAATACGGGTGGAACTATATGGACTGGTAGTGAAAAAGAGTTGTTTTTCAATTGCTTGGCAAGATTTTCTATTCATGAAATAGATAGAATCACCGAAGTTTTGAAGACAAAGTCTCAAGCGGAAATTATTGTATATTATGAAGTACTCAGAAAAGAGTTAGTCAGGCTAAAGTCTAAAAGTAAGAAAAGAAAAAAATATGACAAGCTTAAGTTGCGAAAGGGAAATAAAGAAGTTATATGCAGCCAACCTACTGTTTCTAGGAATAAAGGCTTAATGCGGTACAGCAAGATGCCAGTTTCCTACGAGATGAGTGAAGAGTTTATAGTCATGGAAGAAGAACAAGCAGACTTGGTCTCTAAAAAAGAAAGAACGAAAGATAATGACGAAAATCAAAGATTCAAAACCTTGTTCGACAAGTACATCGGTAGTAACCGTAAGAGAAGGAGGTCAAGGTCGACAGATGCAGAGCTGGAGGATGACTCCGTGGTAGAGTTATCAGCAAGTTCCACAGCAAATGAAAGTCAAGCGTTGATAAACGTAGACAATTCTCATGACTTGAGCAAAGAGTTGTATGCTAGTAACACTATCACTCCCTTGGTCAACAAAAAAATGTTCCCGAAGTTGCATTACAAATCCGCGGTTTTATTTGAAGTATTGGCAAGATTGATACTCGCGAAATTATTGTCGATAATTATAGAAAGTAAAACGTCACAGACATGGCTTCGGAAAAGACATATAGACACTGAGAACGACAACCTCTCCCTTAATATCTCTCAATCGGACGTATATGGCGCTCTTAGTGTCATTCGAAGCCAACAATACCTTGGTATACTCCTGAAAAATTCAAACTTTTATAAAAGAATTAGTCCACTACAAGAATATTTTAATTCAATTCCTGAAAGCTTAGGTGTTCGTGTCGAGGGTGATAGCTCTATCTCCGAACAAACTGTGCCTGGATCTAGATTAGCAGGTTTGGAAAAAGGTAGTACCAGAGCTACGGATCTGTCCCCTCCATTGGGCCCTTTTTCCTTCCCCGATAGGTTATCAAATCGGAAAAATATTTTTAATGCATCCAGCGTTCCGATTCCGCATGTATCGTCCTTGTTGTCCAGAGAAAACAAGCTTTCTCAACTGAAATCTAATCATGCAGACGACGAGTTACTACAGGAGGTGCTATTGGATGAAGAGCTGAAAAAGCTTGATTCTAATGAGCTCGGGCAATCCATTTTTCATGAGTATCTACTTTTAACTCATTTTTGCTGCGAAATAAGAAGGAACGACCATGAAGAGAATGTAACTAATAACAAAGAACATGTAATTGATAACAGGAATAATGTTGTCAACGAAATGGAAACTGATAGATCTGATTCTGAACCCGCTTCTGATATTCAACCCACTTCTAATATGTTTGCACACCGTGAAGCTGAATCTACTCTTACTAATACAGGGGTTACGAAGGAGTCTTTTTCAGCGAGTGAAGATATTGAAGTAGTCGAAGCAAGTCCCTCCTCGGTCACATCTTTACTAGATAATTTTGACTACACATTTGCCAATTACTATGAAGAGAGCGACGTCTTGTGATGTTCGAGCAAACATGGTCGTTTCCCGTCCTGAACGTTTTTTGCGTTCTTTCTGCATTCTTGCATTCTTTTGGCGTTCAAGTCATGCCCTTTCTTTTTTTTTTTTTTTTTTTTTTTTTTTTTTTTTTTTTTTTTTTTTTTTTTTTTTTTTTTTTTTTTTTTTTTTTTTTTTTTTTAAGTGTGTTTTTTTTTTTCTTTGAGAGGAAACAATGCGCAACAAAACTTCCTTGAGGTTCCATGTTAGTTTTAGTGGCTATAGACACATGAACCCTTGTTTTTTACTTAGAATAAAAGTAGTGTAATGACTAAATACTCCAGAAGAAGGAGGAAATAACCAGGATATATAAGTAAGCTTTAGCACAAGACTCAACAAGCAATTAATATAAAGATTATAATTGAAAAATGACTAAAGTTTACTTTGACGTCTTTGCTAACGACAACAAGTTAGGCAGAATTACTTTTAAATTGTACGATGATGTTGTTCCAAAGACAGCTGAAAATTTCCGTGCATTGTGCACAGGAGAAAAAGGATTCGGATACGCCAAATCAGCGTTCCACAGAGTGATTCCTCAATTCATGTTGCAAGGAGGTGACTTCACTAGAGGCAACGGTACTGGTGGTAAATCAATATATGGAGAAAAATTTCCCGATGAAAATTTTAGCAAGAAACACGACAAACCAGGTTTATTGAGTATGGCCAATGCAGGACCAAACACCAATGGGTCACAATTCTTCATTACTACTGTGCCATGTCCATGGTTGGATGGTAGACACGTTGTCTTTGGAGAAGTTGTGGAAGGTTACGATACCGTCAAGAAGGTGGAGTCTTTCGGATCTTCATCAGGTGCCACCAAGACGAGAGTAACAATTGATGAAAGCGGTCAATTGTAAGGGTGCTTTCAATTGGTCAGCTCTATTAAATTTTTAAGTGTATATGGATTTAAAAAGAATATAGCGATAATCATTTACAAGGGCGCTCTTAATGGAGAAAACATCTAACTACTTATATTTTTGCTCGAATCACGGCCTCGTAACCACTATCAGTAACACCTCGGGCTTTTTCTTTACCTAAGTAGACTATTTTCCTAGTGCTATTGTCCACTAGTAGGGCGTATCTGGCTGTCCTTACCCCCATACCATTTGCTGTAGCATCTACTGATAAGCCGTTCTCTTTACTAAAGGCTGCATTTGGGTCGCTTGCGAAAAAAATATTAGGAATCTTTTCTGCGAGCTTGGTATGAGAAAGTAGTAATTTTCCCCAAGCATTTAACACAAATGCGTCGTTAGCAGTTACGACCACTAAATTTTGGACATGCTTTTCCAATTTCAATTGACCTGCGTTTTCCAAAAAAGGAGGTATATGGTTATTCGTGCAAGTTGGCGTGAAAGCCCCAGGGAGGGCTACAACGAGAGTACTACCCTCCTTGTTCTCCTCTAACAACTTGTCAAGCTTTAGGCTAGTTGGAATTGAACACGACAAAGGGTCCAAGTTCTCTCCCAATTCAATTGGAATATGCATAAGCGTAACTCCTTCTGGAAAAGTGTCTCCTTGTGACAAAACCATTATTAATGTCAGATCAACTTTGACTCTTACTTCCTTGCTTTATTCGCTATTGACAATATGGCAGTTTTCTCCTTTATTGGTAGCTTCTGATATTTTGAATCCCGTGGTATTACTAACACTACGTTGATTAATTAATCGAGAGACTTATTTCTAGCTAAATCGTGAGCTTGCCTACAAAATATGTCCTATTTCATCTGTTATCATTAAGTAATCAATCCATCAATATTCGAAATATTTCTGAGGTGACAACTCCACTGTTCCACTTATACCTGCATGAAAGAGAAAGTATTCATACGAGTCTTGTTTGTGAAGGTTCGTTAAATTTAAGGTCTACGCACAAAAAGGATTTATATATTTGTTTATTCAGTGTGGAGATATATGACAGGGTTCCTAGATTGTTATGATACCAAGTGGTCGAGATAGTAAACGGGAAGACATAGATAAAGTGAACAAGTCGAGAGAACAAGTCCAAGAAAACACAAAACCGTCAAACAATCTGGATTTTTACACTAATTCTGAAGGCTACTCGGTGAAACCCATCCGGTTGGCTAAACAAGAGGACAAAAAAAACGAAGAGTTCCAGTGCCGACCGATTAGATTAAGTAGTAGAAGAAAAGGTTCTGGTTCGGATACAGCTCATTATGATACCATGAACAATAGGAAGAGCACAATGGACAGAAAAGGATCGGTAAAAATTAGAAATCTTCCCGTATTGGAGTCGCATACCTATGAGAGTCGTCACACAAATGTGAATGACATGATTTTTGGTGTGTGTTTAGTGGATTTTCACCATGCGCGTGGCCCCGAAATACAATGGTGGAGGTCGAACTATCATCCCGAATATCCTGAGGACAACCAACTATTTAAGAACTTGCCTTTTCAGGCAATGCCTGATGGATCACATTTGTTCGAGGAGACGTTTTCAAATTTCAATTTAGTCTATGACTTTAAGACAGGAAAATCTTATGACGACGGAGAAGATTATGATACCTTTAAGGGAGATCCTAGAAATCTAAAGACACTCTTTGGATGTTCATGTGTGCGACAAATCAAGCTTTCGGACCTTTCAGAAGCGGAAAGAGAAAAGAATAAGGATTTTACGCGATCGATCGTTCAAAAAGGAGTCGTGGTTATATCGAGGAGTCAACCAATATTTCAGATAATAAAGGAAAAATTATCTATAATTACTTATGCTTACTTTGCGCAAGATGATTTTCAAAATAAAGAGTTGCTAGATTCATTATTCGAAAACTTGAATAATAGTTTCAAACTCCCAGCCCATTCTTCACGTCAAAAAGTAATTTCAACTGATATTGGTCAATTAGACAGTTCTCTAGATAAACAGGAAGAATTTTTCATCAATTTAAATTTGAAGGAAACTTTTATGAAGTTCAAGTCTGATCTATTGATCATACTAAAGGCATTGTTGTTAGAAAAAAGAGTTTTAATTTACTCTAATAGTAATCTCGAGCTTTTGACGCAATTTCAAAATAACATAATTTCTTTAATTCCTAACTTGATAAATAACCTTGATAATTCAGGATGTCCTCTATCCGATTTTGAAGAAACAGACGGCCCTTTGCGAAAACCTAATTCATTGAACACGACAAGCAGAGAGTCGATGTTAAGATTTTTTGGATCACCTTTGCAAATATTTAACACTAAAGGCTCCTTTTGGAACCCTTATCTTCCGTTGCAACAGCTTAGCGAACTTTATTCTCCAGAAACTAAGTCTTTTATGGTTGGTTGTTCTAATTTATTATTTGTGAATCATCTGGCATCCTTAAATGTTGACTTGCTAATAAACTTAGATACGTGTGAGTTGAAGTATCCCATTCAAAAACCAGAAGAACTCAATTTATCCTGGTATGACAAGTATTTCATTGACTTTATATTTCAAAACAATAAGAAAAATATCATGGAAGGAGTCGCTATGGGTAAAAACGAAATCTACATTGGTAGTGATGACTTTGTAAGGTATCAGTTTGAGAACTATCTCCTTTCCTTGTTGGCTACAGCAAGGTACGATCAATACGTTCAGAAATTCAATCAGCCTCCTCCTGGTTTTTCGAGTACTAGTGTTTCTACGAAAAGGGATGGCTACAAACAAAATGACCAATCAATTGATCGTGAGGTAGCCGCCCATGTAAATAACAGTGAGAACGGAAAATTGGCACTTTTTAACAAAAGATTTTACGAACTATGGAATACAACTAATAACTATAGAATTTGGAATAGTATGGCCGATGAATTTATCTTTAATTTTATATGCCCAAAGCATATCGGGGTAGAGCTAAGAGAAAATAAAGGAAGTATTATATACTCTTTTTTCAACAATTTCAAATCGAATTCAGTCAGCGACAATTTGCCATTGTCAAACCATGAGGTTAGTCCCCGAAAATTCATTCGAAACTCAACCGAATCCAAAGCATCTAGTCAAGAGAACTCTGCTGAAAATCCCAGAGAAGAAGTTTCAGAAGAATCTCAAAACTTTAAGAAGCCTTTATCTGAAAGAATATCGAGCTGGGCTAACGGATGGACAAGGTGGAAATAAATAGCCTGTCATAATGTACTTAGTTTTTGTTTTTTTATATCCCTAGTCACGTGCCAATTCTCATCGCATCAAGTTAAGCTCTTGTAGCATTTTGCTAGAATAGAAAGAGATGATGAAACACCCATTTCAATTGCTCTTATTAGACAAAGCAGGCGAGCATCTCTTTGTTACTGTGAAAAATTCTATATATGTTTTTGATGTTAATTCTGGTACATTAGTAGGATCATGGGTCGACGACAAATCTGATGACAACAGAGGGCAGCCTGCTAGTAATGATAATGTCGCACAAGATGAGGCAACAAGTGCTCCAGGCCAAGAGAGAAAAAAGGTTAAAGTTGATCTAACCAATAATTCGGTACCTTCCAAGAATTCCAAGTCTGCACCGGGAGCGCCACCAGTCTACAACAGTATTAGAGGCTTGACGCTTTCCACCACCGAGAAATATTTATTGGGCACTACGGACTACGACAAAGCTTTGGTAATTTTTAAGATTGATTTCAATAAAAGCAATTGTATTAAACTTATTGATAGAAAAGTATTTCCTAAAAGGCCATGTGCGATAACGACTACCGATGATGATTGCGCTGCTTTAGTTGCAGATAAGTTTGGTGACGTTTACGAAATAAAATTAGATGTCCGTGATAAAGTCAATGACGTCAAAGATCCAATTTTAGGGCACGTTTCAATGTTAAGTGGCATTATTTTTGTTAAAGAGCATGGCAAGAAATTTATTATAACAAGTGACAGGGACGAACATATAAGAATTTCGAATTACCCTCGTTCGTATGTCATTAAGAATTTTTTATTTGGTCATAGACTGTTTATTTCACAGTTAGCTTTACCTTCGTTTGATAGGAATTTACTTGTAAGTGGTGGTGGTGACGATTTTTTGTGCCTCTGGAATTGGTATAACGGTATATTACATGAGAAAGTTGATCTACGCCCTTGGATTGAACCCAATTTGAACGATTCGCATCTTCCTCCATATGCTGAAGACAATAGAGTGAAAGAAATTAGTGTCTCAAAAATCTTGTCTTTAGCCAGAAATAAAAATTTGTTAATCGTACTCTGTGAAAACACATCTTGCATTTTGGTGTTCGAGGTGGGAGACGATTTGAAAACGAAATATGTGCAGTCATTGCAATTACGTTCCTCGATCATCGATATTTCGGTATCAGAAGAATCTGGGTTACTAGCCGTTTCGAAGGATGTTGATAGCAACATCGATGGTGAGTTAGTTGAATATTTTATTCTCGATAAAACAACAACTTTTAAGAAAGACCATAAAACCACTCAATCAAATAAAATGACTGAATCTAATTTATGTACTATCACGGGGCCTCTGGAACTTTATCCTTTATATAGAGTAAAGTCCTTGAGGAAAAGAAGCGAATTTTAATAAAAAAAGTTTCTTAAAGTGGGCAATCTATAATCTCCTTATTTTATATTTCTAAATACTCATCACAAATTAAATAATACCTGCTTGCTTGCTCAAAGAATGGAACCATGAACTTTCATTTTGGAGCAATTTAGCTGGAGCATCGAATTCAACAACTCTTCCTTTATCTAAAACAACAATTTTATCGGAATCTAAAATTGTATTGATCCTATGAGCTATTGTTATAATCGTTCTGTCTTTGAATTCGGATCTTATGGTTTTTTGCAATAACTTATCCGTCTCAACATCAACAGCCGCTGTCGCCTCATCAAGTACTAAAACATGAGAAGGAATAAGCAAAGCCCTGGCAAGACACATCAATTGCCTCTGTCCAACAGATAAATTAGATCCACCTTCATGTATTTGGACATCCAACGGAGTTTCTATATTAGATTCGCTATCTCTTGAATGATAAATGCTCAACACGTGATCCTTGAGATGAGAATGCTCTAAGGCTCTCCACATTTGCTCATCGGAAAAGACATTCGTGGGATCTAAGTTAGACCTAATAGTCCCTCCGAAAACTTGAGCGTCCTGTGGAATAATTGATAGCTTATGCCTTAAATCAGCAATGCCAATACTTCCAATATTGATATCATCGATAGTAATGTCACCACCATAAC
Source organism: [Candida] glucosophila (assembly GCA_030572315.1). Lineage (NCBI taxonomy): Eukaryota > Fungi > Ascomycota > Pichiomycetes > Serinales > Debaryomycetaceae > [Candida] glucosophila. The sequence continues at coordinate 533,273 of JAJLZR010000002.1, read as the reverse complement.
TCTCAATAATTCTGAACAAAGCTAAAGTAAGCGACGACTTTCCAGCACCAGTTCTACCAACTATCCCAATTTTTTCTTTGGACTTCATAGCCAAGTTAATATCCTTTAAAACAAAGTCCAACTCAGGCCTGTATTTAGTTGAATAATTTCTAAAATGAACTTCACCATGCTCCGGCCATTTCTGTGGTGGTCTGTGATCAGGTACAATTTCGGCAGCCTCAGATTCAAGCGTAGAGTACTCTAAAATTCTTTCCACCGAAACAATGTTGGATTCAACTTCAACCGACATTCGGACAATCCAATTAAGCGATTGTGTAACCTGTAATGCATAGGAAATCGATAAACCGATTAGACCGGCACTTATACCACTCGTTTTCAATGTGATGATTGCTAGACCAGCAGCAGACAATACTATCAAAGAGCCCAAAAATTCCAATCGAACTGCTAGCCATCTATTAGCATTAATGGAAGGATGGAAAGCTGTCATATTTTTATCCACAAGGTACTCATTTAAACATTGAAATCGACGTTCTTGGCCATAAGCCCTTATAACGGATACACCAGATAATGTCTCCTGAAAGTTTGCAAAGATGGGCGACCTCGATATCGACTCGAGTCTCTTAAGTTCCCTAGAAGTTTTCAAATAGTATTGTTGATAATACATGTACAATACCGTAAGCGGAATAATGATACCAATGAACTGCCAAGTTGAGAAAGATATAACAACTATAGTTAGAAAAACCTTAACTGAATTCGAAAATAACATTGTAAACACCCTGGACAATACTTCGTCCACCTTATATATATCATTTGAAAACCTATTAAGTATTCTCCCAGTAGGCGTAGTTTCAAAAAATGACATAGGAGCTCTCAAGACACTCTGAGTCATCCTTTTGTGCAAAATATTTGAGCCATGGATTGTACAATATAGCCACATGATGCAACTCTGCCCAAAAACTATTAACGAAGTAACAATACCTAGTAGAAAATAGACACCCAAGTACTTGAAAAGATTTGGGTTATAACCATAATTACTATTAACTTCTGACCAATGTTTCAACCAAACACTGGCAAGTACATTAGTTGACATACCTGCAACGACTACTATCATGAACAAAACAACATACCGTGGATTGCAAGACTTCGCATACAGAAGATACACATCCCACTTAACTTTACCCCTTTCAAGATGTTCTTTGGATTTCTCAATGTTATCAATGTCTGCTTCATCTTTGTCTGCATTTTCTTCTACAACAAATGGTGCATCCGATGCTCTTCTTAGGCTTCCAGAATCACTTTCTGAATCGTAGTTAATTTTTTTCTTCGTGTCAGCGTCCGTGCTTTGCTCTCCATCAATAAATTCATTTAATGCTTCTTCCTGATTCTCATCTGTTCTATTCTTTCTACCAAATTCATTTATCAACTGATACAACTGACTAGACTTCTGCTCAACAATTCTTTCATATTGACCTTGTTCAATCAACCTACCACCACTCACCAAATGTATATTATTCGCTACTGTTAACACCTGTAAATTATTCGTGGCCAATATTCTACATTTCGTTTTCAATAACCCTCTAGGTCCCAAGACGCGATCAACTAAGTGTTTTCCAACATGTTCATCAACGGCCGATAAAGGATCATCTAATAAATATACGTCTGCCCTTGCATAGACAGCCCTTGCTAGAGCCAACCTAGCTTTCTGTCCACCGGATAAAGAAATACCTTTCTCACCTACAATTGTTTTATCCCCCTTAGGCAAAATATCCAAATCAATTGTCAACGCACAGGCTTTGAGGACATGCTGATAGAATTCGGGATCATATTTGTGACCAAACAAGATGTTATCTTTGAAAGTAGCATTCATAATCCACGGAACTTGTGTCACATATGCAACCTTACCATGTAGTATGACTTCTCCATCAAGTCTGTATAAATCCCCTAAAATCGCTTGTAAAAGAGATGATTTTCCAGAACCAACTTTACCAACAATACAATCCAAATCGCCTTTTGCTGAGCGGAAATTCACACCAGCTAAAGCAACTTTTAGATTTTCATCCTTTTTATTCTTGGACCATAAAAACGTAGCATTCTTTATTGAAACAGAAATATCTCCCAAGTTATCTGCTCTAGGGGCTTTCATTACGGCATCTTTTTGTAATTCGGGTGAAGCCAAAAAATGCACTAACCGTTTGACGGCTACCTGTGCTTCAATTATATTACTGATAACAAAAGGAATCACTGCTAATGGGAAAGACAAAAGGTTGAATAGCGCTAACGCAGGGAAAACGATATCTGTCAGTAATGTACGACCTCCTCCAAATAACACGAAGCATGCAAAGGTACTACAGCTGACCAAAAAAGGTGATAAAATAAAAGAAAATGTCTGAACTGCACTGAATATGCCGATTCTTTTTAAATTTGCTAGCTCTTTGTCATTTCTCACGTGTGTAAGATTATTTAAATAAGGAATTTCCCAAGCATATAGCTTTAACGATTTGATATTATTGAGGATTTCACTTGTCAAACGAGTTCTTTCATCCTTGTACTTCATTTGTGTTTTTTGTAATTTCTTTTGATACCTCGCTAGAGATGAATTTACAGGAATCATTATAAGCATAACAACAATCCCTATTAGCATAGATTTACCCACCAAATTATACAAGGAAGCGAGACACAAGATAATCTGAAAAGGCCCAGACCAAAGAAGTTGCAAATTTTGAACTAGATCTTGTAACCTCTGAACGTCAACCGACATTAAATTGACTATATCACCCATGGTAGATTGCTGTTTTGAATCATTTGAAAGTACTAAAGACTTGTTGTAAATAACAGAAGTCATCGAAGTCTTAATTCTCATACCAAGATCGAAAGCCCTCTGAAAGTATTGATGCAAGCATGCCGTCTGCACGACAGAAACAACAAACATTCCAAAAGCAAGAAAAAGTCCCTTAGTTAGGGGTAGTGGTTTACCCTCCTTCAAGGACTTGGAGTACTCGTTTACAAAATTGATCAATAGCCTCAAAAGCTGAGGTTGTGTAAAAGCCAAAAGGTCCTGCAAACACTTAAAAATACCACCAATGAAGAAAGGTAGACCAAATGCTTTTGCTATTGTGAATAGAAGCGATATCCTCTTCAGTTGAGTATTCCAAAATTGATAAAATCTTTTACTAGTGTTAGCGGCCGTCAAGCTTGCTGGCAAAAAAGGAAGATCAGTTTCTTGTAAATAATGATCATAACCTTTTTTCATTAATCCATTCATCCATCTGAAAGTAATTCTGGAAAAAACGTTCGCTCTTTCATAGGGTGAAGTTCTCAAGGATTCTTCAAAAGGAGTCAATGGTACAATTGGGAAAACTAATTCCAGCAAAAGTATTAGAAAAGCATTTACTACCGATACTATTGTTATTATAGCAAAATGACTTCGAATACCCTGTCGCAACATGAGATTAATTACTCTTCCTGAATGAAAAACAATTTGGAACAACCAATAGAATAGCAAAACCCCATTGGGTATTGATGCTTTAAACTGTTCGACATAATGCATTGACAAAGCAACCAAAGTAGCAGGAATATTTATTACTAAAGCAAGACCAATAATATTCTTTGAGCTAGAATAATTGAAAAATAAAGCGACTTGGAAAAATGAATAGATTAAGACAAGTAAAAGCTTTGCATAAAACGACCATGAAAATCTATTACCGCGAGTCACCTTCTTGTTTCTCAAAACTTCAACTTGATAGCCTCCTATAAATAGCATAAAGAGCCCTGAAAGCCCAAATAAGATACCCTGTAGAAAGCAAGGAGTGATATCATAATACTCTTGTGATATTGGACCCCAGCCACTAGAAGGACAAGATAGCCAAGAGTTATCAGTGCTACTTCCACCACTTGGAGCCCCATTCAAAGCAGACTCACCATCGAGCGGAAACCCTTCAAATAATCGCAACATATCAGTTGCATATAATCCATCCAATACTTCCATGACTTAGGCTTCACTTCTGCTGATGAGAGATAAAGTTGAAAAAGATTGAAGTTTAAAAGAAAAAAAAAAAAAAAAAGATATTTAATTGATTATCCTACACATTAGTCATATACTCAATACAAAATAGAATTAGTAAGCTACCAATTAGCTGAAAAGCTTCTTAAGTTTGGATTTCTTGTCCTTCTTACCTTCGGGCTTACTTTCCAGAATTTCTGGAGAAGGGTTATTATTTTTATAACTATTCCTTTTTTGATAGTGAGATGGTAAAGTAGATGCCCCAGGGTTTGGGAGAGAAGGAACAGGAGGTGCAGACTGGGCTTTAGCTTTTGCACTATCTTGCTCAAACAAATACAAGGGAACTTCCTTTGGTTCATATTTCTCCTCATATAGGTTCAAATTAAGGTCCTTCGCTTTTTTGACAACATCAATACTTTGTAAGCCTATCAAGAAGTCTCTAGGCTTCAAAATGGATTCAGACCCAATATAAAAGTCCTTGTTTGTCATTGATGCCAATTCGTATATAGACCTCATTTCTGAGTAAGTTATTCCGCCAGCTACATAGCAAAAGACTCTTTGTCGTAACTTGTGAGAGGGCAGATTGAACGATACTTTGTTCGACGACTGTGCCCAGGATGCTTTAATCCTCGAATTTCTTAGGGAGGCATCACTTCCACTTATATTGGGAGACATGGTTCCAGTGTTCTTGGCAGGCATATCTTCCTCTAAAGGTTTATCACGGAAATAAGGAAATAGGCCTTCATTTAGGTTATAATTCACGGCCTTCTGTAACACGTTCTTTAGTCCAGGTCCAAATCTAGACGTGTTATAAGTACCTTCGTTATTAATGGTATGAAAGATAGGCTTTTCGACATTTTTATCTTTTACTTTCTCTTTAACAATAGGAAAGCCTAATTTATGCAAGTTCCTGAAACATCTTGAAATAAGGGAAATGACATGACGATCCTTCACACCTATAAATTTGGCCATCTTTACAAAATCTGACTCCGGAAGTCCTCCTCTGTACAAACCATATATCAAAAACAACCTAACTTTGTCATTGACATGAAGGTCAGGCCGAGCTAGTAAATCAATCAAGTCGTTCGCGAGATGTTTGTTTTTGATTCCTTCAAAGCTTGTACCATTAGCTGCGCATGTCTGCTCAAAATCAGCAGCAAATTCTGCTAATTTTCTTGTAGAGTTTATTTCGAGGCATTCATCAATTAAAGTTTTGTGCAATGTGATCTGTCTTCGTTCATCGTCAAAACCTTTTAAATGTGCAACGATGTACATAAGATCACCAGAAGTAGTAGCTTTACTTCGATCTAACATCATAGGATTCTTTTGAACAAGATCGTTAATCTTGTTTATTATGAGCTCCGAACTTTCGATGATATGCTGGTGTCTAATGTTAACCCATTCGTCGTCGTTTTCGTTTTCCAATACGGCATCTACTTGATTAGCTTCACCTTTTTCATTAACAGATTCAAAATGATACAACCCCTCACGCTCAAGACTAGGTACAATATCCATTGCCATCGCTTGGTAAGTAAACTCATGCAAGAGCGGTGCAAACAAGTCAATTGTTCGATCTACTATCAACAATATCGATCTGGGCTTTTCTTGAACTTCTACCGGGGGAAAATCATGATGTGCTCTGGCATAATCATCGATCTGAACTTGAAATTCGTCTGCAAGTAAAAGTGATAACCTCGAAGCCGTATAGTTTGGTTCCAGTGAAGCGTAGTACCGTACCAAGGGATACTCTCCCGTTAGTACCATCATATTAACCAAAGCTCGCGCTGCGAGCTTAACCTGCTGCAAAACAAATTCTGCACAGTTCTCGTTGAAGTATATAGGCATAGAGTTGGGTGTTTTGTTGTCTGCTAAAAATACCCTGCTTTCGACTGGATGGAAACACGAATTGATGTAATGTATGCTTCTACCTCCATCGAAATAATGGAGCACCTTGGGATTTTTTATGAACTTTGCCGAGTGGAATAAGTACGAGGTCTCCATGTCTTCTGGTAATATAGGTAAAAAAAGCGAATGTCCTTTCTTGTATCTACCAACTTGGACATCTGCCACAATACAGCGGATAGTGAACGGTGTCAAGTCCACGAAATATATTGCCTCGAGAAACTGTTGCTGACGTCGCTTCTTATCAATCTTTTCAATCGCTGTTACAATTCTAAGTAAGGTGTCTTTCGAGAGAACTTGACTCAAAACTGATTCTATTTTGTCGTCAATCACCAAGGAATATAACTTGCCAACTTCCTGTATTCCTTTAATACTATTCAAGATGTAGTTACGTTGCATGCTTAGCAACGAAGAAGGATCTGCGTTCATTTTTGACATCCTAGTCTAAAACCTATGTAATCTAATCACTTTCAAGCACTATGGTTGTACTCTAATATTTCTAAAGATTACATAAGTATAATCCTATTATAGAAATTCGTTCTCAAAAGACCCCACTAAAAATAGAGGCAGCCATTATTTAGCAGTCAGAGACGATACAGGGGAGACAGGCCACCGCTTTCGTACTTTAAGTACGTGACTATAACTGTTTATATAATTAACGAATCTAAAGCATAATTTATAGAGAATCAGGAATTGGAATAGCTATGACAACTGAAAACACGTTTACAGCAGCAAATCTTAACATAGCATTAAATATAGTAGGGTGGTACTTTTTTTCATTGTCATTATCTATTTACAATAAATGGATGTTTGGGAATGGACTTGATTTTAAATTCCCTGTAATTGTCACATCATTTCATCAATTTTTTTTAATGATAACGAGTGGGATCGCGTTATGGTTATTGCCGAGTTTGAGACCTAGGATAGATGAGGAACAAATTCCATTACCGCATCATGATATCTCGAATGCCAAAGTGACAAAGTTCCTGAGCATGTTCAAGATGGGTGTCGTCGTTTATGTTACGAACATACTACCATGTGCTTTGGCATCATCCGGAGATCTTGGCTTGTCAAACGTATCTTTTCGTTTTGTCACCTTGTCATTATACACTATGTTGAAAACTTCTTCACTTATGTTTGTGCTTATTTTTGGTTTGTTATTCAAATTAGAGAAATTTCATTGGAGATTGGTAGTTATTGTGCTAACCATGACAGTATCTTTGATGTTATTGGCTAGAAAAGATGATCAACAGTCAGAGAGCTCGACAGACATGCATTCCATGGGAGTCATATTAGTAATAGGAGCTGCTATTGTTTCGGGTCTTAGATGGTCTCTAACTCAAATTCTTTTGAAACGTAACGAGTTCACTTGCAACCCAATAGCAACCATTTTCTTCTTATCCCCCTCAATGTGCTCAGTTCTTTTCATTCTAGGCCTTTTGATAGAAGGGGGCTCTAATTTTATCAACTCGTCAATATGGCAGACAAAAGGTATCTTGGGCTCTATAGTGCTTCTTACTATTCCAGGATTTTTCGCCTTTATGATGACTTTATTCGAATTCAGGTTGCTTTCTGTCGCTCAGGTTGTCAGCTTATCTATTGCCGGTATTTTTAAGGAACTCTTGACGATTCTTATGGGAGCCTTGGTCTTTGGTGACAAGCTAACAATCCTGAATTATATTGGCTTGATTATCAGCTTTTCTGATATCATTTGGTATAACTTCCACAGATATCAAGAAAACAAGGCAGCTTGTGTTACGGCAAAAGTACTGAAATGTGAGGATGTGGCGGTGCAAGAGCGCTCAACATCCGAACTCCTACCCACTATCCTGCAACAAAGAAAAGATATTCAAATGAAAAATCTATAATTACATTTTTTCTAGGCTGTACAGTAATAATACTATATCATAATCATAATAAAAGTAGTGATATCAAAAATAGTAGTACTGTCCAAGCAAAAGCCAAGGTAGAAGTGCTGTAGTTGTGAGCGAAATTAGGGGACCGGTTTGAAGCAGCTTTACCCGAGCTTGTGGTAGAACTTGTAAAGGGAAGACTTTCCTCTGCAGAAAAGCTTGATACATATAAAACGTCCGAAACAAACGTTCCTCCAAAAAAAGACGGAACTGTCGGTGACTCTGTGTTAAACTCATCTAGAACTGTATATGTGAAAGCATCAGTTGTGTTAGACGTATGAGGGGTAGCAAATGGGATAAAACTTGAATCGATATACCCAATGGAACTATGTATAGGCTCATGGCTAGAATGAGTATATGCACTTTGCAATGAAATGGAGTAGGATGTATTTCTTTTGGTTGCTTCGTCTGTAGAACTATGAATATCATGATTGACGAGGCGTTTTCGTGAATTCCCCAACGCAATTTTCCTGCCAGCATTATCCACAGCTAGATAGACATTTTTCAAGAAGGAATTTCCTAGTATATTGGCCCCTGATTCAGTACTAGAAAGAACATTCAACGCGCATGCTTTGCTTCCATCTGCAAGTGACAAATTTTGAACATGCATTTGGCTAATCATATCCTTTAGGGGAACATCGACATCAAGTTCACCAAATCTAAAGTATATGCTTGCATCCACGTCATGTGCAATGCTACAGTCCACTACCCATCGATTGAAATAGTCGCTGAAGAATGCGTTCGTTTGAAGCGCAAGGTTCATTATTATATCTTGTGGAAGATAATTGAATGGTGTTAGCGAATCAAGCGCGAATGCTATTGTTGATCGACCCAGTATTAAAGAGACTTTCTGATGAGTCTGATGGTTCTTTAAGATAATGTCATTCACCTGAAGAGCTAAAAGTGATAATCTTCTATAGCTCTCTTCATCTCCACTTGTTGCATTATCAGCCACTGTGCTTAATATGTCATATACATAAAAGTCACCCTCATAGTATTTTTTATCTACAGCTCCGAGAATAAGGTCGCCATATACTTCTCCATTCTCAGCTATGTCCTGAATCCATAAGGAATATCCAGGTGACCTGATAAGATAATTGCTCCTCAAAGCATCTAAAAAATTGCTTCCTTGGGAGCCACCTGCCAAGCCTAATCCACCAATATTTTGATTTGTTTTATTAACAACAATGAAGGAAAAATCGGGAAGTGAAAGTTCTTGTGTGTCTTCCAAAAACAAGGTTACGTTATCCGCGTATATGCTGCCTTTAGCTTCTTTATGATTCAAATAGGGAATAACTGCTTCCTGGTTTTGCGTAGATATATGCTTTGGTGTATAGACACCACCATAAGCACACCTATTGTTCCTAGGATCTTCGGGAGGTCTGTCCTCCATGCTAGAATTTAATATGCGTCCATCTGTTGGATTCATAATGCCATTCCTTTGCCCACATTCATAAAAAAAGTCTTTATTCATCACCCACAAGTCGGGCTGTGAAAGATCAACTGCTAGCCTAAGCTTCTGGTTGCCTAATTGTAAGTCTACATCATAAAAGGTTTGATTCTCTCTTTGTCTTATTGGTATCCTTGCTAGTTGCTTGTCATTTGAATCCAAGTGTGCTAAACTTTTACCACTCATTGTCAGATGTGTTGTAAAAGACTGCGAAGAAGTTGTATCGGGTGTTAAAGTAATATATAAATCCGATTGAGAACGGCCCTCTTCGGTTGAACTACGTTCTCCAACTACCACTAATGAAATTGAAAGTAAAGAAAACATGCAAATCAAAAACATGTCACCCCGCATGATATAATCTCGCTTTCTCTTAGAGGATTATACTCTAATCTGTCTCTTCTGAATTAAAATAATAAAGGCTTTAAAAAATTCTGATATAGTTAGTAATTTATAGATTTGCTCTTCCTAGTCCTCTCAGGACCAAATCAAAGAATCTGTTTCGTTTTTCGCTTTCCTCGCTATGTTTATAAGATCTTCAAGTCAATTTCAAGATAAAAGGCCACCCAGAACACTAACAACAGATAGTCTAGTGTTCCGTACTCGTATAATTGTTTTACAAAAAAAAAAAAAAAAAAAAAAAAAAAAAAAAAAAAAAAAAAAAAAAAAAAAAAAAAAAAAAAAAAAAAAAAAAAAAAAAAAAAAAAAAAAAAAAAAAAAAAAAAAAAAAAAAAAAAAAAAAAAAGGGAAAGGCGTACAATGTCAAAAACAATAGTCTAATTAAATTAATTTCGAACTAAGTAAAGCACTGAAACAAGTCATTGGTCGATATAATTAAATTTTTTTTCATCTTTTTGAAGTAGATACTGAGGAACTATAAATAATTTAAAGTTGAAAGCTAATCGCTGTTTGCATATTTGCTAATTCTGCAAAATTTATCTGTCAATAATTGACAGTCGGTTTTTGTGTCCATTAGTGGAATAAGAAGCATTATTAAGTTTACTAGCGAAAAACTGCATTAATTTAGCAGTCTTATTAAAACGGAAGTGTTTTTCGAATGGCTTATTTATGTTGATTATATTTGAGGTATAAGAGAGAGACAGGTGAAGGTGCATAGAATACTAAGAGATGAAACGGCTAAAGATTGGTATCACGGCGCAATTGGTCATACTAGTGGTGTTTGCTTCCATATTGTCACCTCTTATTCTATCGCTCTGTACCGGTATATATTTCAAGAACAACATAAAGAATATGCGAACAGAAAGACTAGAAGTCATATCAGCATCCAAGGCAGCTCAAGTGAAACAAGCAGTGGAATATATATTTTCACAAGTAGACTGGCTATCAAGACAGGACATGATTACTTCCCCTGTAGTGCAATATGACATGGGAAATAAGTCAGAATCACTTTTGAGTTCTGCAAAAATTGGCCTAGACCAATTTTCAAGTGCTTCCCCATATTATGCGGCATCAACTATTTACGATTATGATTTTAATGAGATCATTAGAAGCTACAACAACAACACCAATATTTCTTCTTCTGCATTGAAAGAGTTGCTTCCGTCTAGTGAAGACTACTTTACCAAAACAAACTTACGAAGCAAAAATGCTCAGCCTATTTTGTTTTCTGGTCCAGTGAGTAATGGCAGTGGTTCTCAGAGCCCTTATTTTATGGGCCTAACTGTACCAATATATGCTTCTGCGTCAATAATTTTACCCCTGAAAAGGGTCACTGGATTTTTGACTTCCATAGCTAGTATTCAAACCCTTCGTGACACTGTGTCCGGAAACAATAACTTAAATGATTATTGTGTTAACGTTTTGGAGCTGAATGTTCATGTGAGGAGAAAATCCTCGAATTTCACCGTTCCTTCTAAATTTCGATTAATTCTTTCATCCGAAAAGACCAGACTTCGACCAGATGTTGAGTATAATACCTCTGCATATGCACTTGCGGCGAAGGCCTTATCAGCGAATTCCGGTGCTTTCGAAAACATCCAAAATTTTAACGATGTAAAGGTTGCTGTCAGTTTTATGCGCATTCAGTTTGACACTTCTTTATCGTGGACTGTAATTATAGAACAAAAGCAATCCTCCTTCTACCAACCAATAAATAAGTTGGTTCATATTATTATAGGTGTTGTGATAGGCGTTTCTGCTTTTATGTGCCTCATAACTTTTCCTTTAGCAATGTTTTTGGTGAGGCCAATAAAGATATTAAGAGCAGCTACCGAGGAGATAACCAGATCCCGTAAGCGCAAGCTGAACTCACCTGCTATGGACTCTAACATTCTGGATTCGTCTGTTTCAGACACACCTGAAAAAGCTCATTTTGCTTCCGATGACAAGGATTCTATGAAGACTTCAAGGAAGGGCAGCTTTACATCTGGACAGTACATATATCCATCCGGTTTTCGTGTTCCCGAAAAGGTTCGAAGTTCAAAGAAGTTCTTCAAAGATGAAATTACAGAGCTAACGGAAGCGTTTAATATTATGATAGAAAATTTGTCTATGTATTATCAACATCTTGAGGACAGAGTTAGAAGTCGTACTAAAGAGCTCGAAGTGCTGAAATTAGAAGCAGAAGCTGCTAACGAAGCGAAAACCGTATTTATTGCTAATATATCTCATGAGTTACGGACACCATTGAATGGTATCTTGGGTATGGCTACGATTGCTATGGAAGAAACTGACCTTGTAAAGATAAGAGATTCCTTAATATTAATCACACGTTCGGGAGAATTGTTGTTGCGTCTACTTACTGAGCTTCTCACTTTTTCGAGAAATTCATTGAACAAATCGAAGTTGGTGAAGTCTAATTTTCAGATTTTGGACATTGCTCATCAAGTGAGATCTATCTTTTGTAAACTAGCGATTGATCAAGGAATAAATTTCAAGATCACCATTCGTCCAAGCGTTATGCGGAATTTGGTGCTCTTTGGTGACTCTAATAGAATAATACAAGTGGTCATGAATTCTGTCTCAAATGGATTCAAATTCACACCTGTAGACGGTGATGTTAGCGTAACATTTCGACTTCTAGGTGAGTATGATTATGAGCGCTCGGCAAAAGACAATTTTGAAGAAGTATATATTCTTGAACGTGAAAGATTACCAAACATTGGAGGTCAAAGTTCCGACAAGCCAGGACATTTAAGTGCGGAGCTAAATGGAGCTAGAAATACAGGCGACGACTCAAATGATGTTTCTGAGGAAAAGAGTCTAGTCACGTTGTCTACAGAAAATTATAAAGAGACACTAGTTCACCGACATTCTTGCCTACATCCAAATTCTAAATCCGAAAATGCTTTTTCGAAGTTACATGGTGATAGCGGTACTGTCAGGGAGAACTCATCTGTTGTGAATCTGGCTCAACTGGACAAGGGAAACTTATCTTCCAAAGTAGATGAGGTTACAAGTTCTATGTCAAAAGAAGAAAATTTCGAAAAAAGTGACCAATCTTCAGTGTTTTCTCAATGTGAAAATTTTAACAGCAGTAAAACATTCAAGGTAAAACCTCTTAGGAACAAAATTGTTTGGGTGTTGCAGATTTTGGTTACTGATACTGGTCCCGGCATCGATCCTAAATTGCAGGAAAAAATTTTTGACCCATTTACCCAAGGCGATCAGACACTTTCAAGAAGGCACGGTGGTGCTGGTTTGGGGTTATCCATATGTAGACAGTTGGCTAAAATGATGAAGGGTACTATGAGAATAAAATCAGAAGTAGGCAAAGGCTCCACATTTGTTTTTACCATACCGTTGACACAGGTAGGTGAGATTTTGGTTCGACCTGAAGATTTTGATGAGTTTTATCAGGACGAATTCAATCCAAGCTCAAAAATCAATAGACAAGTCACATTCGATGTTGAACAAGAAAACTGCTCTTTAAAACAACAGGATGCATCGTCGGAAAATTCGCCGTTCCTGAAAGAAAACAGTAATGAGAAACAAGCTTTATCTGAAGAAGATAATACTGAAAAACTCACCAAGGCTCTTCCTGGTGTCAATAAAATACCAGAAGACGAAGACGTTACTCAAGCGTATTTGCATAGACCGCAATTATTAACAAGCTCTTCCATAGGAACAGGTATTTCTCATATTGAGGGAAGGGGAGAACAAGGTAACTCTTCTACTTTAAAAATTTTAATTGCGGAGGACAATATGGTCAATCAAGAGGTTATTAAAAGAATGCTTAAATTGGAAGGATATGAAAACATCACTGTGGCATGTAATGGTGAAGAAGCGATAGAAATTGTTCGAGGCTCTATCGAGAGTTCTTGTGTCTTTGACTTGGTGTTAATGGATATTCAAATGCCCAAGCTAGATGGTTTGTCTGCGACAAAGCTTTTGCGAGACATGCAATTCGATAAACCTATTATTGCTCTTACAGCATTCGCTGACGATAACAATGCAGAAGAATGTTTGAAATACGGAATGTCTGGCTTTCTTTCGAAGCCCATCAAAAGAGAAAAGCTAAGAAAGATTATTAATGAGCATCATTCTCTTTGTTCGTCCTCAGATCTGTCCCCTAATATTTGATGTAGAATAGATGTGATTTTTATCGTCCTGTACATAATTAATAAAAGCGATTTCTCGAGTCAAGACAAGTTTAAGGACAGCATTTAATATATTCGTAAATATGTTTGAAGATAGCGAAAAGATTGGATTTGAGCGACGATTGAGAAACTATGGTAATACCTTCGTAACGCGCAAACTTTTGCTTCTTCTAACATTGATGACTGCATTAGTATGGGGTTCATTCAGTTTATTATCATTAACAATTCGGTATAGTGAAATAATTGCAAGTAGACAAAATGAGAAACTTGAAACCCATGGTTCTTTAACCTTCCAAAATGAAACATTCAATTCTAATTCTGGCTCTTTTGAAAAGCCGGCTTTATCTATGGAAATTTATCGACAAGGAGAATTTTCCCCGATGTTTAAAGAAATCCAATGGATTAAAGACTCCAAATCTGTTTCTAATGACAAGGGCTCATTTGTTATGAAAGAAGATTCGGAAAATGGCTTCAAATATTCGATCAAGTCGATCCTGAATGGGAGTTATGAGCGTCCTATTTTGAGCAACTCGTATTTTACGTACGATGATTGCAATTATGTTATTGACGACTTAATTATTTCACCGGATTTAAATCAGGCAATATTAAAGACCAATACCACGAAAAACTGGAGACATTCCAGTTTTGCCCTATATTGGATTCTTGATTTAGACTCTAAGCAGATTAAACCTCTCTTTGATGCTGAGCATAAACTCTCAATAGCAATTTGGTCACCTATCTCTACCTCTATTGCATTTGTCTATTTCAATGATATTTACATAAAGAACATTGAGACCTCTGAAATAGTCAGGGTCACGTATGATGAGGACTTGAATGTATTTAATGGGATACCTGATTGGGTATATGAGGAAGAAGTTTTTGAAAGCGATATTGCCATGTGGTGGTCACCAAGAGGCGATAAGTTGGCTTTTTTTAAAGCAAATGATACCCATGTTCCTGTTTTTACTATTCCATATTACGCCCAGAATAAGCATATGGATTATCCAAAGTACAAATCTCTTAAGTATCCAAAGGCTGGCTATCCAAATCCCCATGTTGAATTGTTTGTTTATGATTTGAGTCTTCATAAAAGCAATAGTGTCTCGCATTTTCAAAAAGGCAAAATTCACTCGGAAAAGATGGAAGATTACATCATAACTGAAATCCTTTGGGTTTCTGACTCTTTACTATTGTTTAAGAAGACTAATAGAGCTAGCGATCACTTGGAGATATATTTAATGGATGCAGAGTCGGGCAAGGTAAGTTTGGTGCGTACTCATGAAGCGATTGATTCTTGGTTTGAGGTGAGCTCTAATACGCACTATATACCTAAAAATAAAGCACTAGGTATTGAGGAGGATGGATACGTCGACAATGTCGTAATCGATGGTTATACTCATTTGGTTTACTTTTCTCCTTCATGGAACTCACATGGTGTCGTCCTCACACGAGGTCTTTGGGAAGTTGTGAATGGGGTCGAAGCTTTTGACTATACAAATGGTCAAGTCTACTTCACTGGAACTGAGAGGTCCTCTATCGAAAGACACATTTATACTGTCAACTTGGTCGAAGCTTTGAGCTCAGGCCATTTACCTAAGCTTGAAAATGTCACCGATGTAAGCAGGGACGGTTGGTACACTGCATCATTTTCTGCTGGCTCGAAGTTTTTACTACTCACTTATCTAGGGCCAAGTATTCCTTATCAAAAGTTAATAAATTTAGAAAATGGAACGTTTATTCGCGATATTGAAGACAATAATGAATTGAAAGAGAGTGTATCCCGCTATGATTTACCCAAAGTAAATTATGCGACTATCAGTTTAGGTATCGATGATGATACCGGTGAGGACATTATTGCCAATGCAGAAGAGACTTTTCCTCTTTATTTTAATACTTCACGGAAGTATCCTGTTTTATTTTTTGTGTACGGGGGACCGGGTTCTCAAATGGTGAACAAGGCTTTTGATGTGTCCTTTAGTTCTGTAGTCGCTTCAGAACTTAATTGTGTTGTTGTTACTGTTGACGGTAGAGGAACAGGATTCAACAATCATAATCCAAAAATAGGCTCACGCTTCAAATATTCTGTCAAAAATAAATTAGGTTACTATGAGCCTAGAGATCAGATAACTGCTGCCAAGTTGTGGGCTCAGAAACCTTATGTTGATAGCTCTAAAATTGCTATATGGGGATGGTCTTATGGTGGATTCTTAACTTTAAAGACACTAGAAACAGATTACACTGACCGCGTATTTTCGTATGGAGTCGCAGTAGCTCCTGTAACGAGGTGGAAGCTATATGATTCCATTTATACAGAACGTTACATGGGCCTCCCAAAAGACAATGAAAGAGGATATGAAATTTCTTCTATTTCTAGTCCTAAAAACTTTTCAAATGTGCGTCGCTTTTTTGTCATGCACGGTTCTGGTGATGATAATGTGCATTTTCAGAATTCATTAGAATTAATAGACGTTTTCAATTTGGCGAACATTGAAAACTATGATTTTATGGTTTTCCCTGATTCCGACCATTCCATAAGATATCATAATGGTAACAATGTCATATATGACAGAATGTTGACATGGTTATCTAAGGTTTTCAAGACACAATAGCTAGCCTGTTCTGTTAAACGTGTATAGTTATTTATTTAGACCGGGTAAGTTTTCTTTTTTTTTTTTTTCACCTCTTCTCGTAAGTGAAAATTTCGAAAGTAATTTAGTAAAAGGTAACCTGGTCATAGGCTTAGAACGACGGCTTTATTCGAAGGTTTGAGTAGCACAATGATTATTTACAACGACGTTATTTCCGGTGATGAATTATTATCTGACGCCTATGGTGTCAAGGAGGTAGATGGAGCGGTTTATGAAGCCGACTGTGCCATGGTCAACGTGAGTAACGGAGGTGATGTTGACATTGGTGCTAACCCTTCTGCTGAAGAACAGGGAGAAGATTTAGATGAGGGAAGTGAGACTGTTAACAACATCATCTATTCTTTTAGATTGCAACAGACTTCATTTGACAAAAAGTCTTTCATGACCTACATTAAAGGCTACATGAAGAGAATTAAGAATTACTTAGAAGAGAACAAACCAGATGAAGTCGAAGCTTTTGAAAAGGGTGCCACTGCTTATGTCAAGAAGGTTGTTTCCTCTTTTAATGACTGGGATTTCTACACCGGAGAATCCATGGACCCAGACGCAATGATTGTCTTGTTGAACTACCGTGAGGATGGTGTGACCCCATATGTCGCTATCTGGAAACACGGTGTCAAAGAGTACAAATTATAAGTAAGATGCTTAAAGTATGCTAGTTTTTATATAACAATAATGTTATCTGATTTTTACTTGAATTTAATCCATCGGCCTTTGTTATTATTTTTGCGCTTGTGTATTTTCCACATTGTACCTTCAATATTTCGTTCTTTTTAGGTCATTATTTGCGTTTTATATAAATGCAACTGTTCTCTAAAGTAACTTCTTTATCTACATAGAGAAACATATCAGCTTCGAATCCCTTCTCTCTTAGAATGTCATTTAAACCAGCCACTCTGCTATCATCTATCAAACGACGCGCGGAAAGTCCCAATTGCTCCATTTCGTCTCCACTTAGTAGGTTTTCATCATGATTAGATTCGCTTTTAGGGGTGCCTCTACTACCACTTAATGCCCAAGACGCAATCCTTTTTAATGAATTGAAGTCACTAGCTTTCTCTATCCCCATACTTCGCAAATATTTCTTGGACTGTGGTAAAAGAGACTCATAGCAACAGGCATGTCTACAACACATTGCGATTGTTAGACCACGAAGCTTAGATCCAGGTTGTAGGAGAGAGGAGTTCACTAACAGATTGAAGGTCAAGTCTGTAGCTGCGCCACATAAGTGCTTAGAGATAACCACAATCTCATCATGGTCAACATCTTTCAAAAAAGCTTCTAAATTTATATCTTTAATATCTATCCTTGTCCTTTTTATTCGAGGTGATAAGGGATATTTTCCTTCTTGTGCATCAGTCCGTATTTTAGAGTCCATTTTCATTCTATTCACGCCCCTATCGATGAGTCCAAAACCATAAGAAGGATGATCGCCTCCTTCTCCTGAATTTAAGTCCTTCTGAATACATAACCCCACATATCTCGATAACTCCGCTTTTCCGCAACCAAATTCGAGATAAAACACTTCTGGAGACAATAAACCCAAATCTTTCATGTTTCCAATCAAGGACGCTTGTTGCATAACGTACTTCTTATTCAGCACCTCTTTTAACCTACTACTCAAGCCATTATGTATATTTACCCTAAGCTCAAGTGACCTCGTTTTATCCTTAAATTTTTGCAATATGTTTATACATTTATCCATATCCTCTGCAAGATTACCCGAGTAATTTTCATTTGTGGGGTTCTTATCCAAGGCTACATTAAAATCTCTCGAGTACCAATCTTCATTTATTTCCTTTGGTCTTGCATTACATTTTCGCAAATGATATTGCAATTCTTCAACCCAGACTGTGTGATTATTATCATATGGACAAGGTATACGATCATTGCCATTAGACTTATCAAAAATCATGTGTTCCGAACAATATATTCGCCCGCTCTTTTTCTGCATACGACAACGTCTGCCTTTCTTTTCCATGAAAAACTCGCATTGGTTATCAAGTTTACTCTTTTTGCGTTCACACTCTTTTTCCTGGTCTATATTCTTGATAGATGCCAAATTTATCGCCTCTTCTTTTCGCTTAGTCATGACTACAATATGAGCTGTGATTGCGATGACTACTAATGATAAGGTTTTATTACATTGCGCATGTATCGATGAGATCAAGCTCTAAAAAAAAAAAATAAAATATAAAAAGTAAAATAAAATAAAATAAAATGAGGAAAAAAAAAAAGAGAAAGAAAGCTCACCTACAATTGAAAATGGAGGAGGTCAAGAATAGTAATACCCTTGTGTGGAAACTTGACTTGTTGGAAACAAAATTCAAGGGTTTTACTCCAAGGCTTCCATTGACAAAAAAATTACTAACCTCTAGAAATAGTAAAATATTTAAGAATCTTCCTTCTACTGAAGAAGAAGCCGATCACGTAATATTGGAGTTAAAAGCAGCTGTATTCCAAAAAAAATATCACGGAGCTTATCAAAAATTACATAAGGAAGTAAAAAGATTTTGGAAACTGAACAAGAATAAGGTTAGAGACGATAATTCTGCAGTAAAGGAATTTTTTACAAATGAAAATAACATAAGTTGCTTGATTTCCTCAAAATTAGTTAAAATTTTGTCGTCCGAGATTCTCACAAATAAAGAGCTTCGTTTAGATCCTCCTCAGTACATTCCTAAGGAAATTCGAGAAGTCGTTAACGATCCAAGTAATGTTGCAAATCCGTCTGCCTTCTTTATTCAGCATTGTAAAGATAATAAGGAATTTAACACATTTATTTCTAATTTGTGGAATACGAAATCGGCAAAGACTGTCCTTAACGAAATCAGCTGGAGTTTCCATGTAGTTAAAGGTAATATCTCTGAGGCAAGAGCGGAAAAAAGAGCGTCGGAAACAAAACACATCAAAGGAAGTGAGAGAGCTTTACTTGAAAGCGATGCGGGTGAAAATTTCGTGAGCAGCGCTTCGCAGGATATCCGTAATAACGCAGATAAAAATATAGACAGTGAAGATTTCGCAGTAAGGTCGCATTCGGTTGGGGTGTCATCGGCCGATAATAATATACAATCTAAAGGTGATTTGCTTCTACCACTGCTGCGACAGGTAAATCAAAACGGTACGGATGACATTGAAGACTCGCATGAAGAATACGCAGACTATAATATTACCGAACCAGATAAACCCGGGAGATTTGGTGTTGACTCGTCAGAAGATGATTTTCCAGAGGGAAAGGATCTTCAAGAGTTTCCTTTAGGTTATATTTCTGGATCGGAAGAAGAAAGCGATAGAGACGATGATGTAGTGAAAGAAATAACTAGCGAACGTAGAAACAGAAGAGGACAAAGGGCAAGACAGAAAATATGGGCTAAAAAATTCGGCAAGGAAGCGAACCATATCAAAAAGGCAAGAAAGAAAACACAGGAAGAAAAAGAGAAGAGGAAAGAGGAATATGAGGAAAGGAGTAAAAGAAGAAAACTCAAAGCACAGAATGAAGTCAATAAGGAAACAGTAAACAATCAAGGTGAAGCGAATACCTCCAATAAAAGGGAGAAAGTGAATGAAGAAAAGAACAAGCCAATGCATCCTTCTTGGCAAGCTAAAAAGTTGGCAGAACAAAAGACAAAAGACGCAAATTTTCAAGGTAAGAAAATAATTTTTGATTAAAATTTTAAAGTCGGTTTCATTATTTCATAAAAGACTATAGTTTACTTTAAATTTCTTGACAAGTAAGTTTTGACTGTTCTCATCACAGGCCACAGGAGTACCTACCTTGAGATGATACATACACCTTTGATATTCCTTCGCAGATACCAATTCATTTTTACTCGCACAAAACATTTCAATCTTGGACAGTCGTCGTGGACCATTCCAGCATTTGCTCCCGTTCTCGTAGATCAAATAACTACCCTGTGTTTTCTTATAATTACCGATCAAAATATCATCTTTATAAATATTCTTTAATAGATTAATATAATAGATAGAGCCCTGAATTTTTTTTTTAATCTTCAAATCTTTGAAAGCTCGTAAGATACCTTTTTCTCCATAATCATGAGAAAGGTCCTCCTCAAGCAATGAAATCATTGTTAATTCCTCTAGCATTTGTCCTTTAAGGTCTTGAATGTCCCTCTGCATCTTGTGTGCCGATGTTTCTTGGTTATCCTTTTCATTTATTTCATTCAAGAGCTCGTTCAAATATTCTAACTCATTGCGATTTTTTTTGACTTTTTCTTTTAGTACTAACAAATGATGTTCTTGTTCCATTCTATTTCTAGTAGATTTTTCCATAAGCTGAGACTTTTTTTGCAATCCGTTCGTGACGTTACTATTAACAAAAGCTTTAAATTGTTTATATTGTTCATTAACTGCCTCACATTTATTCTCACAATGTCCGCTAATATATTCATCTGAGCCATCACAACATACATCATAATCACATACACCATCATTCACTTTAAAATTATCAACATACTGAGCAATATGTCCCTCGTTACGACAGTAAAGCATCTTTCGCTCGGAACTTCTTTCTCTAATCAGCACGTTTGTACCTACACCATTATCTTCAAAAGGTCTATAAACCTCGTTGTTCTGTAATGCATCTTTCAAAAAGCCAACCGCTCCGTCTGTAGTCAAACAAAGCCACACCAGAAAGATTACTAGTCTACATGCAGCCATACCTTTGTTGCAATCTACAAAACCATTCTTTTTTTTTTTTTTTTTTTTTTTTTGTTTTGTGTTACCTAGTTTGATCTTAGAGCCAGAACGTACGATATACACATTTTCTTTAAAGTATATACATTCATGTGGCCCGCTATATGCCTAGAAGAAAATGTGGAAATAATAATGAGCTTTTAACCCTATCGAAATGCAGGAGGTTGGTAAGACCATTAGTTTCTAAAGTACATGGCCTTAATGCTTCTAATTCTAAAGACCCTTCTTTGCTACAATTAAATTTCCCATATCATCAACTATACAGTTCAAGCAAGAAACGCAAAGTCCAGTCTAAAATTTTTGATAGGGAGTCTGACATAACAAAACCAGATATTAGTGATTTCGAAAAACAAGATGATTTGGGTTACCTATCAACATCCATTGATAATATGTTTTCAGATAAGCCATTTTATCATAATAGTATAGACCCTACTCATCCTAAAGCCATTGCTGACTTCATAGAACCTTCGACTTCTAGTAAACGATTGAAATCTTTGAAGCCTTTTGTTTCAAGCGAGCTTTATCGAGCATATGAAGAGATATTTCACATTTTTCGAAATGTTATGAACACATTAGTATCAAAGAAAAAAAGCTATGAACATGATGGTGCCGTTCCTCGCTTGAGTACTTTGTCTTCCTATAAGATAGGTCGAGAAATAAGCTTGTCCACGAAGTCCACTTATTTTAAGGTGAACCATACTTCTTTGTTCGATCCGAAAACTTTGCCCGCTGATGTGAAAAAAATCCATGAATTTTTGGCCGATGATATAGACACTTTTCTTGATATGGAGCCTCAAGTTGTCATGGGCACATACCGTGCTGATATACTTATTGGCTATGTGATTCATTTTATAGTTTTCAATCTGCAGCTGACTCTTTATCTTCTCGTGCCAACGCTAATTCATTGGTTAAAAGATGAAATGGTGTCCACCAATAATTCCTCTTACGCAACTATAATGCGTACGCTTTTTCATGAGTTTTGGCTTTTTGGTAGATGTCGAATGGAAAAATCTGCAGAGATAAGCAACTATTATCAGGACGTCTATTCTTTCAAGACTAATTTGCATTATTTCTGGTTATTCTTTGCATTAGGTTACTGGGAGCATTTTTTGAAATCGATTGGCATGTGTGGTAAAAATTTAAGTTTTAATTCTTTGATGCTTGAATCTTTGGTGATCAACGGCAAATTTGATTTCGATGTTTTGGAGGAGCTTCAGCCGTATTTTCAGGATCATGATATTCTCGATGAAATGTATTTGTTAGTACTTGCAATCCCTCGACATGATCAACTATACGACTTCTTTATTTCTCTTTTGACTCAAAAGATAACTTATATGAGAATGAGTCTAAGACATTGCTCTTCTTTAAATCATTTGTTGGGTATTTTGAGAGCAGGAATTAGGGCTATTAGCAAGTTTGTTTATGCATGGATATCTCTTAGACTTGGTGAATACGCCATTGTATGTGGCTCTATGCGCACCGGCTCTGAAGAGATTTTCTCTGCGTTGAAGTACTACATCAACTTTATGATCAACAAATGCAATAGTATAATTTTGTTGTGTAAACAATCGCTAAACTTGAGGGATTGTAATATCAATTGGGAGCGGTTTCTTTGTTCCATCACAACAATTAGTAAAGACTTAAAGGCTCTCAATCACGCTCTCGTTATCTTAGAGTCATTTATTTATGGACATCAGACAAAGATATGTAACGAATATAATATTTTTGAGAAGACTTGCGATATTATTGTTGGCTGCTTTACTGACCCTTTTTCTTCATTGAGACCTAAGATTGCTAAACCTGATAAGCCAGAAGAGCGCAAGAATTTCAGCAGATTCTTAAGCTGGTCTGCCAGGAGTAATGATCCTTTATTGGAACATGTGTCAAAGAGATGTTTTCAAAAGTTCTATAGATATCATATACTCAGAAAATAGAGGACAAGCCTGTCCGTGTATCTTACGAAATTACTATTTAAGTATTGCATGCCATTGTATGCTTTCATTTGATCTCACTAACACATTCTGCGGTAGTTGACTGATCACAGATTATTTCGATAGCTTTTCGGACAACTTTTTCTAGATTCACAGGCTTTATATCACCTGTAAGAGGAACACTAGCACCCATTTCTGTATCCCTAATAAGACCTGGTAATAGGGCATTTACGCGAACTTTACCTCTGACTTCTTCAGCCAAACTGTTAGTGAAACCCAAAATACCTGCTTTCAGAGCCGCATAGGCAGTGGTGCCTGGTAAATACGTGCCAGTCAATGATAAAACCGAAGAAATATTTAGAATCACAGGTACAAAAGGTGATCCTTTGTTGGCCTTTATTAAGGGCTTTATTGCAAGCTTACTTAGTATTATTGGAGCTGTGAGGTTTAATTCGATAGTTTCTATGATTTCATTAACTTTTAATCTTGCGAGTAAGGAATGATTTGTAACGCCAGCACAATTAATGATAATAGACTTGTTTCCCAAAGAATTATGCAAGTTATCAATCAGAGATGGAACACAATGTTCGCTTTGGATTCTGAGAAGGTCCCTTAAATTACAAGCAACATAACTGTGTCTCTGTCCATCATTTTGGACAGGTAGGTTCTCCTTCACCGATTTTAGCATTGTTTCATTTCTAGACAACAAAGTAACTGAGCATCCCATGCTTGCCAATTTGTGTGATAGAGCTTTCCCTAGTCCTTTTGAAGCCCCCGTCACTAATGCATTGCATCCTTGAAGAGGAAGTAACATTTTTAATTACATTGTAAACATTATCGCGCTTCTCTCGTTTCAGCTACTTTAATGAATCTTTATGGTCGTATATTTGCTGTCCCTTATCCATAACTCGAAAAAAAAGAAAAAATTGATAAGAGTAACCATTGTCATCTTCGAAATTGTAATGAAGTTTGAAGGACTACTGCAATCAATAAAAAAAAAACAGGTGTTGGATAACAGAATTATTAGCCAATGTAAAAAAAAAAAATTGAAAAAATAATAATAAGCATAAAAATAAAAATAATCAACATCATCTTTCTCTATAGACTTGTTACTCTGTTGATACATAGTACTACTTTTTGACTAGATTAAATAGTTTCATGTATGCATAAGAATTAAAGCATTAAATCATTTGCGATGATTTTATTCACTCGATAATAGACTAGACGCACCCATCAACCCCAAAATTGCGTACCGAAAGTAGGTGTTCTCGTTTATCAAAATCGTCACATAACCAACTTTAGGCACATAAGCTTTGACACTTCCTATAGTGTCAGTCTTTTGGTTCAAATAAGGTTGTTTCTTGGCATATAATCCTAAGTCGTCAAGCGCGTTATTATCTCCCTTGGTCAATAAAAATTGTTTTGATCCCGCATTGTGATGTTCTCGTAACACTCTATGAACTATTGGGATTGACTTGCCTTGTATATCATACACTACTACGTCACCCACTTTGGCTTGACTATCTCTATTCCATAAGAAAAGAATATCACCCCTTTGGAATGCTGGTTCCATCGATCCGGACAAAACAACCACGATAGGTGAATGCGAATTTGTTATAACAGACAAAGTTTTCCATGCCATAAATGCTGATGTGAGGATGAATGCTAAATTCAAGCATTGCAACAATTGCTGGCGGATCTTCATTCTCGATAAATAGCTTCCCAGTCAAAATACCAGCAATATGGTAAAAGCTTATTCCGAGTTCGTGTCGCACGCAAATGTCGCATAAATGTCCAGCAATAAAGTTGACTAGAAAATAAAACAAAAGCAAAAAGGAAGCGGTCTAATCCATAGGAAAGATATCCTAAGTTGTAAAAGGGAATCATGAGTGAGACAAGTCCTGAAAGTATGGAAAATAAAACGAAGGATAGCCGACCAAAATGTGCACCATGTGTTTCATTTCAGTCATCGGATTCGCATGAGAAATCGCGGCGATTTACGATATCATCACAACCTTCGAAGAATATAACTAGCAAACCCCAACAGACTGTTCCTCTGGAATCAAAAAGAGATGCTTGTAACTCCACCAATCATAGTATGAATGTATTAATGAATCAGGATTTACAAAATTCGTCTTTCACTCCTACATTTAAGTCGGATGAAGTAGTACGAACATCAGAAGATGACGCTATGAAATATGTTAACTTTTCTGGGACGAAAGTGACATCTTTGAAATCTTCACCTACGTTATATATGCCCGATGAGGTGGTGACGGATAAATTTGTAACTAAAGCTTTCGATGATGGCTCCGTTCCAAACCTGACACAACGAATTACGATAAATCAGCCAAGTGGCGATCACTCTCTGAACGCTGCAAAGAAGTCTACCAAAATGGTTATTCGCTCTCCTGAAGGTCCGCCTGTTCCTTTTAAGGAATTCTTGATGAAAGAAGATGATAATAAAATTCATATTTTGTTGGGATGCACCGGTTCGGTAGCAACAATTAAAGTTCCGCTAATTATTGACAAGCTCTTTCAAATGTTCGGCAAAAATAAAATCTCTATCCAGTTAGTTGTGACGAAGTCTGCAGCTCATTTTTTGAAAGGCTTGAAAATTCATAAAGACGTCAAGATATGGCGTGATGAGGATGAATGGTCAAATCTTAATGAAGATTACTTCCAAAGCCAGCTACTTCCTTCTTCCAATAGCTTGGCTCCTTCCCGCAAAACAAAGAACAATTTCGAGAAGTTGGTTTTGCACGTCGAGTTACAGAGATGGGCAGATATTTTCTTGATTGCACCTTTGTCAGCAAATACGTTGGCAAAGATAACCAACGGAATATCCGACAATTTGTTAACTTCAATTATTCGAACCTGGGTGGCTCCATCATGTTTTAGTAAATTTAACGAAAAAAGTATAAACAAGCCTGTTCTTGTCGCACCAGCAATGAACGCCTTTATGTATACACATCCATTAACATCGAATCAACTTCGGTCGTTATCGTCAGACGAAAGCGGACTTGGGTTTGAGATACTCAAACCTGTCGAAAAAGTACTCATTTGTGGGGATATAGGCATGGGAGGAATGAGAGAATGGCTGGATATAGTTGTGATCTTAGCGAAAAGGATTGCTTCTCTCAAAAGTGGTTTGAATGAAGATAATGCAGAAAAGTCAAATAATATCTCCTCTGACAAGATAGATGATGATGAGAATGATGACGAAGATGATAATGACGACGATGATGATAATGCCGACGATGATGATAATGATGATGATGATGATGATGATGATGATGATGATGTCGATGATGATGTTGATGTTGATGTTGATGTTGATGTTGACGACGTTGATGAAGCTGAGGATGGCTAGACTAATTAAAAGTAGGAATGTTATAACAATTATGTTAACGGAGAGACAAAGGGAGATGAATTTGTCCAACATCGCGGAGTAATTATGACCGGCATCGTAGCAAGTAGCAAGGGTTTTCGGAAAACGAAAAGGAATTAAAAAAAGTATTCTACTATATTCCTACGTGTATATATTAAATTTCTTAATTTTAATTTCTTCGATAGCGTTTTGAGGTATGAAATCATCTTGTATTGTTTGTATTATGTGAATCTAAATTAAATTGAAATGACAATGAATTTCTAACGAGCTCAAACTGTTCCGCTCTTAAGTTCTCGACAAAGTCTTCAAGCATTCTATCTCTTACCAACCACTCTCTTAACTTATATATATTCTGCAAATATTTGTGAGAAGTCATTGCGTACAAGAAGCTATCAACTAAATCATCGACTTTGTTTCGGCTAGAGGGGAGACCTAACTCCCCAAGCAAACACTTTGACTTCTGCAAACTCGTTAAGTTTGCAAATTCTGCAGGAAGGCATAGATCGTGGTGAAAAGGAGGATTTTCTGCACAGAACCAGTTGAATACGAGATGACTTCTTATTTTCTTTGTATCTGAGGCTAAACTCTTACTCTGCTCGCCAAGAAATCGGTTAACCCAGAAGTTCATCATCTTACCAGAACTCATCGGTATTATCATAGCTGAGCTCAATTGTGGCACAAATTGTTGCAAAGTATAAAAACTAGCGTTTAACATATGTTCAAACATAAAATTGTTCATAACATTAGGCAATGTAGCATGCAACCCATTAGAGCGTGTCCTTTGGTGTTCTAAAACTATTATGTCCGGTATTTCATTTCTTTTGATAACCAAATCATTTAAGAGCTCGAATGCTAAATAACTTTGGTATCTCTGCGATTCAACCAAAGACAGTAAGTCATTACTTATAGCGTTATAGTGTTTCCCATAAACCTCATGTAGGTCAAATTTATTCCAATTCTTTTTCTTCAAAAACGGTTTCTCTAAAATATCTGACTGCTCTATTCGACAACATGAAAGGTTTTTCATTCCCATGTCCATAGATAAAACCTTCACATTTTTTGGAATAAGATCAAGAAATTTAATTCCATCACTAATGCAACTTATGAGCTCACTTTTCCTACCCTTTATCCCAATGCCACAATGAACACATACGTTTCTGAGTGTTTCATTGCTATGTTTACTCAATATCCTGTCAAAATGCATGTTTATCTTCAGGTTAACGAAAGTCGTGTATTTTTAACACAGACTCCTGCTGTATCACTCTGCTACCGTAATAGCTTTAGACTGACAACTTCAATTTGAGGAAGGAGGTTCTATACAAAATGTCACACGGGTTTATATAATTGATATACGTGCAGACGTGACGATTTAGCGCCTTAAAGTAGAGTTTGCTGCTTCCTTATTGTTTCGACCCGGTTGTACTAAATGGACTCATTTCGAACTGAAGAAATCTAGATATGGCAAAAAAAGAAAATAAGAAAAAGAAAAAAAGAGTTATCTTAATTACATTTATTTGATCGCTTGATCCACTTAAAACTGAATAAACTTGCATTTCAATACTCTAAAATACATAAATTTCAATTAGAACTTTACCTCTGAGCCTTCCAATTGGTCGATTATGCTATAACCCAGTCAGATTGTCATTATTGGTCGCAAGAATCGGTCGAAATAACAAAAATGAGATACTAGAACACTTATGACCAAAGCAACAAAAGAAATATACCGCCCGTAGTTCTATAAAAGAGCTCTTTTCTGGCCTTATTCCTTTTTTAAATTCATTTTCATCATATTCTTGTGAAATGAAGATTGTGATAGTACTGTTATATCTAATTGCTTTGGTGAGCTCCTTGAGACCACTCTCGCACTCATCGGCTCCAAATATCACTAATGGTACCAACACAACCTTGCAAAGCCTGCAACCATTTACAATAGCAAGTTCACTTTCGGTTTCAAATTCAAGCACAAGCCTCAAGCCCTATAATAACTACCTGAAGTTACATGGAACACCCAAGTTTCATGGTAAAAGTACGGGAGCAGTTGCAGGTGGTCAGAAGACAATCTCAGGAAACGAGTACACTGCAGGAAACGAGTACACTGCAGGAAACGAGTACACTGCAGCAACTATTACACCCACATCACAGAAACATATTACGTCTGTGTCGATGGCTTCTGTTCAAACTTCACCATTATGGAGCAATGGTACCGCGAATATAACTTCTAGTTCTCCATTACTGAGAAATGGTACTGCAAACATAACTTCTAATTGACTGCTCTTCATAACAGCAAATTTTGTTGAGCCTTTCAATTGGAATAGGCTCTTGTGATAGTATTAGATTATGCAAGTTTAAGCTAAATCGACTTCCTATTTCTTTGTTTCCTGTTTGTGTCTTACAAGACCATTAGATCAAAATTAAACGTCAAGTCAAGATATCTTATACTGAGAATGAACAAATGAAAACACTAAATTCACAAATAGTATTAATCTAAGTATATGCAACAAAATGGGAAAAAATATTAAAAAAAAAAAAAAAATTTTTTTTCAACCTATTAGTGAAATCAGACACCTGCTGGACACAAGTAAAAGTGACTTCAGCGTGTTAAATTTATTTTTCCTTTTGACTTTTTTTTTGTTCTTTCAGTTCTTTCCCTCCCATACAGTACTTGGATTTAGTTCTCGCTTATTCTTACATTAGATATTAGAAATGGATACCTTGATATTTTATCTCGCTTATTCGGTTACTTTGGTTTTGACTCTGGTCCCCAGTTGCTAGGGTTCTCTTGATATCTCAATAATTTAATTTTCCTTAATTGTAGTATATCAGAACTCATTTTGTTGTCACTTTCAAAATCGAAATGACACTTCAGATTCGCTAGTTTTTCTAGTATGCGATAGCCACACATTCCAGCCGTCAAGTTTGGGTTTCCACTTGGGTTTTCTTCGTAGAACTTAATCTTTGACTTCACCTTCTCATTTGACGGATCAGATTGTAATTTATCCTTATAGGATTCCAGTAACCTTTTATTAGATTCGATTAACCAACCTTTGTTAAGCTTGAGAACAACATCCCATGGGGCAGCAGTCTTAATACAGTTTCTCTTAGCGTGAGTCAAAGACGCATCAAAACCCAAATTCCCCAAGCCCCTTAGAAATGTATCAATAGGTATCGGTGGTGCTTTAAATAAAGAGGATAGCTGATTTAAGTTAAAATAGTATGGAACATCTAACTCATGAGAAGCCAATGTCAACATTCCCTTAATCCTTTCTTTAGTGCCATAAATGTTATTATCAGAAGTATTATTTATATTAAGCACTTGTGCAATAAAGGCTTTATCGTGCAATTTGCCAGCCCACAATGGTCCAGCTATATTGTAATGACCTTCGCAGTAAGCACATTGGGGCTCCATGATAGTTAACTTCGGCACCTGATACTTAACATTATTTTTTTCCGAAAGCGAGGTTCTCCCCAACGGTTGATTTATTTTATCGCCACATCCAGTACAGTGGTATGTTAACATAGTCTTGTTTGCCAATTGCTTTACTTCGGATGGTCTTGTATTCACCTTCACAAATAACCTAAAATAGAAATCCACCGACAAGGAAAGTAATGGCTCAATGGCCTTCTTATATTTTGCACCTGTCGCTGCTACCATTCTTAAGATCAATCGAATCCCAGCTTCATGGTTTGCTTCGCTAGACATATTAGAGTTGCCAAAATTGTGACCACCATACAAGACAAAACACTTTTCGGGATAACCAGACCCAGCCAAGACACCAGCATCTGTACAGGTAATCATAAGTAGGCCATCATCTTTTATCGCTTGAAAAGCACCGTCGATGAATGGAGTAGCGGTACCGTAGGGATCTAAATCGATCACGTGGAATTTTTCAGACGTACTAGCCATGTATTTGGTAGCATCACCAGTATTCAGAATTACCCTTCCACTAAGAGAGTTGTAAGAAATATTTTTATCAATAGATTTCACTGCTTCTGGAAGCATATCATTTGCTATCACTTTTTGTATTTTAGGAATTTCATGACCGTACCGTAAAGCGCGGAGACCCGTTGCTGAAAGTGCTTCCAAAATCTTGATGAAGTTTCCTTCTTCAGACACACCTGGCTCCGTTTGTAGCTCTTGTGACTCTATACCCTCATTCGCATCGTTTAGTTTTCTTCTCTTCTTGTTATTATTATTTTTTTTTCCTGTGCTTTCTGAATATATTTGAGACCATGCTTTGATCCCCATTACAGATAAGTCTCGATTAAATTGTTGAACGGGGTTATAAAAAACACTCTCTTTTCGAGGGACCATAATTTTGGCACTCCCTTCTTTGAATTCTAAAAAGTCCTCACCATTAGCTGTAGACATCTTTCTTAAAAATCTCAACCTAAGAAAGTGCTGTCTAAAAAACATGTCTTTTTTTTTTTTTTTTTTTTTAATTTTTTTGACAACGTACGTTAAACTTGATGATATTAATCGTGAATTATAGAAAGGTTTAGACCTGCAACACAATTATGGCCAATGTAGGGATAATTTCTCTGAGCGATAGTGAACAAACTGATGAAGATTTGACTGACACGGAATCTGTTTATTCTGATGATACTAGTTATGAGGGTTATTTGTCTGCGCAAAAGCAGTGGGATGAAAGTATTGGACAATTAAAAAGTGTCGTTTATCTTGTCCTCTTTCCTGTGATTGGAAGATTAATAGGACGTAAGTTTGCATATATGGTATGGAAAAGATTTGCAAACTGGTGGTTTATTTAATATACAGAAGCTAGACCTCAAAACTAAGAAATGAGTCAATCCGTTTCTTGATTTTTGGTTTAATAAGAGAGTTTAGTAATACTTCCATAAGAGGTTCGATTACACCTGTTGAAATTCTGTTAACAACTGCATTTATAGAATTCTGGTCGTTAATCTTTGGATATCGGATTCCATTGTCCTCATTATCTTCGGAATGAGAACCGCAACTGCTGGTATCAGATTCAGTAATGTCAAGGATAAGTGCTTGCTCGATCACGGAATATATTTGATATATCATCCGAAGCACTGTTTTGTATATAAAAAGATTGTCTAATTTTATTTTTATTTCTAGCTTTTCGATTAACAATTGCCTTGAGTCCAACTTAATTGGTGATAAATTCGCCCCGACAGTTGAACTTCCAGAAGTACTTCTTGATGTAGGCAGATTATATAAATATGCTGGTGTTGTGGTTCCAATATCAAAACTTTTTAATATCGATAGGAAATTTTTTAAGAACTGTCTATTATTCGACAACACCGTTTTATATTTTCGCTCTTTCAGCACACTGCCTGAATCCTTAAATGGGTCACTCAGGCTCAGCCCAGCTGTGCCTGTATCATAATTTGAATCATTCATTCTCAAATTATTGAGAGCTTTTATGAACAGGCCTTGTCGTATCTGCACTTCCTTGTCTTCTTGTTCGAATCGTTTTAACAAATTTCCCAAAGAAATTCCTAGCTTTAAAAGTTTGTTTGAGTCAACGAATATCCCAATCTCCTCACTTATAGAGCACATCTCCTTGTAAGTTAGAAGATATACACCTAAAAAATGTTTCCCAATTGGTGAATTGTCGGGAGTAAAAGGAACAGACAAAAGTATATCACCAATCTGCTCCTTTCGGCTTCTTAGGAGCTCAATATCTTGATACATTAATGACATATTATATAGAAATCTAAAGGCATGTCCCAATGGCCTTGGCTTCACTGAAATTTACTGCAGTTGATAACGGTTACAAAACAAAAAATTAAAAAAAAAAAAAAAAAAAATATATATATATATATATATATATAGCAGCACTATAGCCTGTGTTACTTAGTTGCAGTGAATATACTTAGAAGTCTAGCTGTCTTCGGTTACATGCCTTTAGCTATTTAGTGAGGTAATGTAAAGTAAGTTTTCAAACTGGGTTTCGAGGCAATATCTCTTCTCTCTTTACGTACAAAACATGTACCGTTTCATTGAAGAGATTTAAAATAACCCCGCATGCAACAAATTTATCGTGTTTCTTTGTTTGAATGTCGATTAAGGTCTGCTTAAATTTGATTTGCTGTTCTTGAAGAAAGTGTAATTATCAATTCAATCCAGTTTAATATCTAGGCGCCTTTTGATTAGCGGTGGAACCAGTAATTTTCGACTGAATATTTTTATATTATTCTTGTCTTGAGGCGAAATCAGATTTTCTAGAGATCTGAAATTATCTGTGTAATTGTAGTTCAATTCATTCATTTTTGAAAGTCTGACAAAGCCTGCTTTAAAAGTTTCCTTATCAAGTCGATAGCTCAAAGTAGCCAAAAATGTATCTTCCTGATCATAAAGGATAGAATAAACATAAAGGCGAAACATGCTTAGAGAAAGTACTAAATTACAGTTTGGAGGAAAAAGGTCAAGAAGATTTAGGTTGTCAA
Organism: [Candida] glucosophila; assembly: GCA_030572315.1. Classification (NCBI taxonomy): domain Eukaryota; kingdom Fungi; phylum Ascomycota; class Pichiomycetes; order Serinales; family Debaryomycetaceae; species [Candida] glucosophila. The sequence goes on along the minus strand of JAJLZR010000002.1, from coordinate 500,340 downwards.
AATTTTCGATAACCAATCTACAAATATGCTTCCTATGTTTTACTAAATTCCGGGACTTGATTTCTGTAATTTTTTCCTTATCCTTCAAAGTTTCTTGTGTAAATTCAGTTTCAATGCCATTGTTCTTAGATCTCATATTCTGATCAATATACCGCAACTTCTGATGTAACCCCTGAAGCTGCCCCAAACTAAAATTCTGTTCAGATTCATCGTCTTCGTCTGAATCGTAACTTAGGTTCACCTTTCTCTTCCTACGATTTCTGTCATCAATATTTGTATTCGCTACATTGCTTTTTCTAATATTTTTTTCCATGCTGATGTTTATGTTGTCTCAGCTGCCAAAAACGTCACGGCTAGGATTGTTTAACCCACTGTCTTGTTTTAGCAACACTTGATACTGTCAACTTTGACGGAATATAAAAGTATGGAAGTGTCAACCTAAATTTTTCTTTTGCGAAGACAGAAAGTAAGTTTAAAATAAACCAAAAAAGTAAAACTAATTACGATGGACTTCATGCACAGTAATTGATGACAGAATAAAGATAACAGTTTTAAGTTTTTTATTATAAATCCAAATTTTCCATATGTAGTACCTATATAAGTGCCCAAATTATCAGTGAATTTTGTTAATTTTTTTTTTCCCCTTGTTCTGCGGAGTCGTCAATACAGACACATTCATTTTAGTTTTTGGTGTATATCCATTCATTGGAATGGACTTCTATGTTGAAGCACCCACGCCAGCGCCATAAGCCAAGGCCCATGTTCTCGAAAGACCATTATCAAGCCATTCTTTATTAAATTGCTGGTCATTGAAAAACTTATAGGATGAATCTGGATCGTAGAGTGCAACATTCAACTCTAGGATACTTCTAAAGCCGCCCAGGACATTATTAACTACGGAGGATAGTTTCTTATTCCACTCTTGCTTCACAAATTCTGGCAGTCTAATGAAAGAAGACACCGGTGTTATGGGAATCATATGAATTCCATGAATGTACTCTGGCTGATTGCCAAAGTAGGTGGTGTAATTTAATTTGTTTTCAAAGGAAATACCAGCGACTTTGTTAGGTATGTATTTTGAGGGTTCAACTTCATTATCATCCTTATAGAGCGCATAACTATTGAGTGCTCTTTTCAAGATTGCGAGCATTAAATTACCTCTGTTCTCCAAATTCTGGTCACCGATTACGTTTCCCCAACACTTAAGAGCGTAAGCATGATTGTAGTCCTCGGAGGTGGACTCCTCATCTTTTCCATCATAGCTTGCAAATAATCCCTTAGCCCAACTGTGTCCGATAAAAAAATCAAAGTTACGGCTCACAGGAAAGTATTTATCTTCGCTAGATGGATTAGCAATATCTCTAGCCAAACTGTTTATCCATGGCTTAATATCATCTAACCAGTTACCACCTAAATCTTTATCTACTTTAGCAACGATTGCAGCTGCGTGAATATGATATCCATAGTGGAAATGGTGGTCATTGTAAAGACCATTTCCGAAGTCTTGATCTTGAGGAGCAGAAGAAACAATGCCCTTAAAGTTTGTGTCATATATCAATGGAAATTGTTGTTGGTTTTTTTGAAATCTTCCTATCGCATTTTTGAGACTATCCAACAATTTCTTAGTTGTATCGTCATCTTTCAATATAAAATGAGTAGTATAAAGAATTAGAGCGTATTTCGCCAATATCTTGCCGCTGGTGTACATGGAATTCACATTCGATTCATCGTCAACATTTTTGTTGGCCTCATCCTTAGCGGCCGACGATATCGCTGATTTTGCTTGATCAGAGAAGTTAGCTTTCTTGCCTTCAATTGTGGTATAGGGGTCAAACCCAATATCTGTAGGAAGGGTTTCTTGCATTTCAAGAGAATTAGTTAGACAACCGGTCATATCACCAAGAGTTGTTGAAGGCAACTTAAAAAAAGAGTTCGTTTTTTTCGTGTTATCAGTAAACGAATCGACATGGTGAGGAAGTGCGAAGATAAGAGTTGTATTAGAATTCGATCCTCCTGTAGTCTTATAGTTTAACTTGTATGTACAATTAGAACCATCAACAGTAGCCTCAATACTTGCATCTGTTGGGTAGCAGCCGGCTGCCTTATCGTACACATCATTTTGGTCGAAACATAACTGAATAACTACTCCCGAAACTGCACCAGAAGACAGAATTGTCTTTGAATCGGGCTGTGTAAACAGAAATTGTGTCCCTTGAGGAATCGTTACGTACATCGACCAGAGAGTACCATTTTGTAATTCAATCCTGTACTTGTCAATTCCGTCCTTAGGAGAATCTTGTTTATCGAAGGACTTAAATGCAACCTCTGACTTAATTTGTGGCGTGGTGTTAGAGTAAGTCGCTGTTACAAACCCCATTCCCTGTACTAATGGAGCATCCATGTGATTGTCTTTTGAACCAAAGCGTGCTGTGGCTGCAAATTTAGACATGTTTATCACCGAGAATTCAGTTTTCTCATCAAAATCTTTGGCGCTCAATACAAGCTCTTTGACTCCAGTAGGGTAGTAAAATGCGTTTGGTGGGTCTCCTCCTGTAAATACTCTGTCATTTTGTCGAGCATGGTAAATCAGCAATCCGTAGCTGCCCTTATTAGAGTACCACACCGAATATGGATGTGTCCAAACTCCTGCATCTTGATTATCTACAAACATATTACTATAAAAGCTGTTAGTTTGTAAAGGCGAATCATTAGAAATATTTTTGGGAACACCTTTTTGTCCCGCCTTCTTATTCAAATTTGAAGGTGGTTCATCTGTTGAAATTGGAGAACTGAAAATGTTGTTATTCTTATTGTTATCATCTTTCTCGGCTTTGTTCACAGTTTTCTTCTGAATTTTGTCTTTGTTTTGTGTTTCAAGCTTAAGTGGCTTTGAGGTTAATTTGGGAGACACTAGTTTGTTAAAGTTTTTGGTAAGATTGCAAACCATTTCGAAATTATTATTTTTTTACTAAATAAGATACTATTGAGAACGCTTAAAAGTCAAACTGAAGGCAGTTTGTTAAATAATTAATGTGTTTGTGGTTTTTTTTTTTAAAATATAATTTGAATTTTAATTTCTTCATGGAATGGGAAATCAAGGGACCTTTATATGCTTTCTGTCTATTCTTTTTGCAATCGTTTTCACAATTGTGAAGTGTCGCTCATATGCATCATGGACGTGTACATACCAAGACGGTGGTACAAAATGATTAAAAGGTGAATAGCACTACGTAGAATACGCATGGTGCTCGGAGTTGATGAACCCAGAGAGAGGCAATAGTCAATACGAGGACGTAACAAATATTTTAAATGATGATGCTAATGAGGATAATTTCTTAGCCAATAGTGACTTCGATACTAAGGATTATGTGCCCCTAGTTACTAAGCAAAGAAGCGATAGAATGAATATTCCATCTACTGTGAAGAGAACAACAGAGCACTTATCGGAGCATCCGTTACCCGAATTCATTAATAATATTAATGGCGAGCAGTTATGCAGGACAGATGCAAAGGAAGATGAGGGTAAAGCCTCGGGTGCCGAACTTATTCATAATCCCTCCATGGATGATATTGGACGGAACACATTTAGCTCCTACTGGTCTCAAGTCTCACCCCAAGAGTTGACGAACTATCTGAAGCAAACATTGAGAGAACAACAAAAGGGATCTAGTAAGCAAAGAAGGCCTTGTGACCTTTGTCGAAAAAAAAAAACCAAGTGTACCCTAATACCGAACACTGAAACATGTGTTACTTGCGCCACAAAGTCGTTAAGGTGTACGTATGTGGGACAGCCTACAAAGCGGAAAAATTACTCTTCCTTGGAGTATGGCTCTAAAAGAGAAAGACTCTCAATGGAAGTCACGAACAACCCAGGAGGTTCCCTTCACAATGTTGACTCAAGTATAACTCCTCCTAATGTGCCTATAAGAGAAGCAGATCCTGTAATAGATTATTCTGCAATCAATAATTCACTATTGAGAAAGACTTTGTCCTTACAGTTTCCTCGCTCAAGTTTCTTCGTTGGGCCCAATTCATATTTGTACGACTTGCAAGTGCTTGACTCCATAATCAAGTCGCAAGAACTAGAAAAAAAGCACACAAATATGCGTCCAAGAAATTTAGACCAAGTGGATTTGAGTGATACTATGTCTGCGAGAAAAGTTAGTGACCAAGTGCATTTCATATTAAAAGATGATCAACCTATGGAGCTATATGAAATAATATATCGAGATGTTGATTCAATAGAGAAATTCGCTGCTCCTCACGGGCGAAACCTCATTGATCTATACTTTCGCACAGTTCATCCTTCGTATCCAATCTTGCATAAAAATGTTTTTTTAGAGAAGTACGAGAGAACCCATAGAGAATTCAGTGCACCCTTACTTGCAGCGGTATATATTTTAGCTATTCAGTGGTGGGAATATGATTCAAATTTAAATAGGTCTCCTAAACCAAACATTGAACAGATCCTCAAAATCGGGTTGCGAAGTTTCATGCTAGAGATCTCGAAAAGGCCTAAGTTGAGTGCTGTTCAGGCTGGCTTATTGTTTTTGCAGTGCAAAAACATCGTACACACAAGTAGCACTCATAGTTCTTATGTTAAAACTTTCATGAGTTCAGAATCTTCTACCACTATAGGAGACTCGAAATATAGTGATTGGATACTATGTTGCCAAGTAGTAGCTTTATCCGAGGAGTTAGGTCTTGGTTTAGACTGTAGAAGGTGGAAATTGCCGGAATGGGAAAAGGGCCTACGCAAAAGATTAGCTTGGGCTGTGTATATGGAAGATAAATGGCTTTCACTTAAAAATGCTCGTCCTTCTCATATTACTGAGGATAACTGGATCGTGAGTCCCTTGGTAGATGAGGATTTTCCTGAAAAACATGGAGATGGTGATTTGGAAGAAGGCTCAATGGATATCGACAAGGGAAAGTTGATTTTTATAAACATGATTAGCTTGAGCATTATTTTGTCGGATATAGTTAATCAGTTTTATTCGTTGAAGGCAATGAATGATAGGACAGACGTTTCTACCATTTTACAAAAAGCGAAGCCTTTACAGTTACGATTGCGCGAATGGTATCACTCTTTACCTGAAGAAGTGCAGATGTCTTCGGTGCAGCCAAGGAAGCTATCTTCTAATGGCTATCTCCAATTAGCTTACTTTGCTGCTGAATTGACTTTACATAGGAAAATCATATCGGTCATCTATCAGCAAAATAGGTCCTCCAATGATGGTTTAGACGAGGTTGTTGAGATTTGCAGAAGCGCAGCACGGGCAAGACTATTGGCTGCAATAGAATTTGTAAGGGACTTGAAGCTTGAGCATATTCATTCATTCTGGCCTTCTTCAAGTTCGTCTAATTTTACGTTGATAGGGACTTTTGCACTTTTGCTATATGTTTCTTCAAGCACAGAAGAGGAGGCTAACTTCTTTAAAGATCAAATCTTCAATTACAGATGGGTCCTTAAGATTACATCTAAGGGCTTTGATCTGGCATCTGAGGCTTTGCTGAACCTTGAAATAATTTGCAGCCGAATACCGAACTTCTCTAATGATAAAGCTGGCTTGTCTCTGCAACGACAAGGAGAATCAGCGGAGCTCGGTGACGATGCTCCTACTTTGTCACGAGGTCAGTGCGATTTTGAAACTTCTGATTCGATTCCATTACAAAGTCTGGATTTGGCTGTTGTTAATGAAGACAAAGTTGAGTCGGCCGGCTCACCGATTGCGCATAGCGAGAAAACTTCGGGAAACAAGACAATCCATAACCTGCCTCAACCATCTAAAGAGCGATTATTTTCGGAGTCAATCCTGAATTGGGAAAAACAAGATTTTGATAATGACACGGAATCTCCAAGCAAAGGTTAGCATATACTGTTTCTGTGCATTTGAATTGAAAAAGAGTAAATTTCTCAATAGTTTCGCATGAAAAGGCTACGTAAGTTTATTCGGTATGTTGAGAATCGTATAAAACGCCATACTAGAACTGTCACCATATGCCTAGTAATGTTGTAACAATAGCGAATGAAATATTACAAATATAACCATAGTAACGAAAGTTTATTTCTTCTTTTTTTTAAGCAAAAGTAAATAAAGTCATATAGGATTAGAGGAAGTTCAATTTTTTTACTAGTCAAATGGTGTAAGATACGCTTCCGCTATCACTCTCGCTCTGGCATTTAAAAATAATTTCATCTCGCTTATTTCTTTGTCCACATCTTCCATGAATTCTATAATAAAATCTACTAATTTATCCTTAAGCATCTGTTCAGCGTGAAAATTGGTTATCAAGAAAGATATGTCATATCCCTTAATCGGAACCCTTCTTAAAATAAAGAAATTTTCAGCCCTTGAAGTTAAAAATCTGGTAAACTTGTGAACCAAGATCTGTTCTATTTCGTCAGCTTGTTTGATCTTGATAGAAACTCTGACTGAATTAATTGACGGCTCAATCAAAATTCGTTCATTCTCATTTCTACTAATTAGCATAGGATTAAATACTAATTCAGGAGTTTTAGTATTATCCACTTCTATTTCTGGCCTATTGTGTCTTTCAACTATTTCAGATGAGAAGTCCTCTAGACAAATGGCAGCGGTTAAAGAAGATCTGACCGCCGTCAAATATGGTTTGAGTGATTGGGACTATAATGCTGTTAGTTCAGTTCCGTTAGATTCCTAAAGGCCTTAGTTGCTTGCATCTATCAATTGAATGCTCTATAAGAACGCATGACAGATAAGACATACCATCTTAATGCAATGATTCAGTGTACTTGGTCTATCGTATTATCAAGTAACTAGGAACTTATACATTGCCCATAAGTAATTTGTGCTATACACGCCTTCTGAAACTACGTATATTCATACACTTTTTTTTTTTGTTTTTTTTTTTTTTTTTTTTTTTTTTTTTTTTTTTTTTTTTTTTTTTGTCTTGTGAACAATTAGTAGTTCAAAAGGACTGGCATTTTTTTCGAAGCTTCCCCTTTCCGATCGCTATCTTCGCCATTATCATCGGCCTTACGTCTCTTGATATTCGTACGAGGGTCATCATCCATGGTTCGCTTCACATTAGATGAATCATGCTTCTCTTCTGATTGTTTAGTATTAAGCAAGTAAATTAATTCCTCAACTATAGCCTTCAAAAAATCCTCTAACGAACGGCTACTCGACTTCTTCACCAAACTTTCCAAATCAAATGCGGTATCTTCGGATTCTACTGCATTTCTAAAGGTGCCTAATAAATATTCACGATCAAATTCTTGCAAGGTATAGTAGATAGATGAAGAATTCCCTGAGTCTGCCAAAATACGTATTTTATTAGTTGAGTCATCAGATGTCTCAGGGCCATTCACTATGGTCATAAACTGTTTATACTTGTTATTACGTAAAAATGACTGCGCCAATTTTCTAATCCTATGTCTTATTTCTTTCTGTACATTCAGCTGTAAAAGCTCCTTCTGTGTTTCAAGGTCTCTTTTAATGCTATCATATACTAGTTCAAGTTCATTGCTATTTTCATTAACATTTTTGGAGCGATAGTCAAATGCAGATAGTCTATCATCATTAATATGAATGAAAGTTTTTACGAAACTTTCCTTGCTAGACATTATTTCGTCATTGAATTCCTGCCCCTTCAGAGCCTTCATTTCAGATAAAATTGTTTCTATTATATTTTTCTTTAATCTCAAATCCTGATACTTAGCATCCACAATATCCCAAAATAAGTCCAATGGACTCGATCCATTCCTTCCGCATAGCTCAATAAAACTATTCTCATTTTCCAACATCGGAAACACGTCACGAAACAAAGTATTGCCATTAATAGGTACACATCTTTCTAAGTAATTTTTAAAAGCCTCCCTTGCTTTTCTATCAGCTCTATAATTTTTTTCCTCCATTTTTCTTACTTTACTTCGCAAAATATCCACAGTGTTGCGATGAATTTTATTAATGTAAAGTTCAAGAATATCTTGTTTTTTGAGCACAGTAAAATGCTTATTTGCCTTAAAACGCGAATCCTTTTGTAAATTATCATACAACGCCTCCCAATCTCTACTCTCGGAAACTATCTTTGGGTTAGTTTGCGTCAAATACAACTCTAACTCGTCGAGAGCCTGTTCTCTGTCCTTGTGTTGATTATTATCAATCTTGTCTCGGAGTTCACTAATATATTTATTGTATAGCTTAGAAATATCTTTGTCAGACAAAAAGGAATTTTTAAATATGGGATTCTCCTCTTCAATAAGTAGTCGTTTTATAGTAAACCAACGTGTATGGTATTTTATGTATCCTCTTTTTTCGTAATCTTGTAAAACCTGGTTGAAATTTTTTTCAAAGTTTTCCGCTATGGCTGACTTATTAGACATCTCTTCTTTCAACCTCTGAACTAAATAGTCGTCATACAACTTTTTTCTATGCAACGAATCGGGTATTGCCCAGTAAATAGGACTTTTTATAAATTTCGACATAACTGCCTGAAAGGACCAAGTGGAGTCCACACTGTTAGATTTTAAGAAATCCATAAATACTTCTTCAGCTTCTTTGAAAGACTTGAATTTAGGTGGATCTATTATGTCATTTCGTACGACCCCCTGCTCCGCCAATTTCTCGTCCACCTCGGAAGTTTTGATATGGGTCTTGAAATTTATCGGTGCGGAAGTACCAGTATCATCTTCCATCAAAGGATTCGATTCTCTATCATCGACGACAATGCTTTCTTTGTCCTCATCAGGAACTTCCCAAGCGGTCTCTCCAGTCTCTTCGTTATAGTAATATTGCTTACCATCGTCAGTTAAATATGTCTTCCATCTTCGCTTTAAGGGTTTATCCCAACTTGTCTCCTGTGTGATATTATTGAAATAATAAATGCGGCCCTCTTCATCGGCGACCTCCTCCCAATGATCTGACATCAATATATTTATAAAACTACGGATGATTAACCTTTAACTTTTGTGCTTTTTTTAAAGTTGAAGGTTGGGTATTCGAGTTTGCGTAATATTGCGAAAAGAGAAAAAAAAAACAAAAATTTAAATTGCACCCATTTCACAAATGACTTAACTTGTGCTAAGCGTCCCACAAGTGAAGGTCTTCGAAGCTAATGATAGGTAAAATAGTATACAGCCAAAAAAAGTTGTTAGAACTTAGAAATGAGAAAAAAATCTATCTTGATTTTTTGAATGAGAGACCGAAGAAAGGAAGCTTACGTAGGAAACCAAGTGCAGTGTCATCGCTAGAAAAGAAGGGTAGTATTTTACAAGATAACAAGAGACTGAGTACTAAGCAAAATAAAAGGAATACTCATGCAGCTCCTAATCCCCAGTATTTTCGATCGCAGCACTACTATGAAGATGAAGAAAATGGAGATATACTGACATTGTCATCTCAGAGATGTCTAAAAGAACCATGGGGCCTATGCCCGTATTTCGACAATTTTTTTGGAGTCCCGTTAGTTGAAGGCTTTGCTTACTTTCCATTATTTGATATATCTAATTCAAAACAAACGGTTTATGCTACGATGTTTCAAGGATATCTAGTAGAAAATCTTGATCGTATTAGACCAAGAGAGGATTCACCAAAACAATATGCGCCCAAAAGGAACACCAAAGAGGAAATCAACGAGAAAAAGTGTAGAAAAAAAACTACAAAAAACTATCCAAGGTATCATACAACTTCAATGTACGAGACTAATACTAACCATGTACCTCATCAGTTTGAAGAAGTTGCGAATAGTTCAAATAGTGCGAATAGTCTACATACTACTGATAGAGAAACTGCCAGAATTGATAGTCTGAGTGGTTACGAGTCGTCCTCAGACAGCAGCATCTACATCAAAATTAGTCCATAAGAGAAGGTTCGTAAGACAGACGGATAAGGTTATAGTAAAGGGATAAGGTTATAGTAAAGGGATAAGGTTATAGTAAAGGGATAAGTTCCAGTAATATTCCCAACTAGGTATTGACTTATCACGTGCCCAATCTCTGTGCTATCATACAACTTTTAGTGAAAATCAATTCCATACAAAAGCATGGCTAATGATGAAATTTTAGTGTTACCTATAGATACGCCCCAACGGCACTATTTTAATATAGAAATGTAAGTCTTTTGACGATTATTGACAGTATCAAGCATGTCAATAGATTACTAATTTTTTAGAATAGCGGAGCTGGTCAACCCTTCCCATAGTAGTACCGATCTTGAATATTTTGCTAATGGTGGCCTTCTTTGGAAATCCGTTTTAACCAAGTGTTTATCTCAGCTTTATGGTCTCATAGGAGAAGCCATTCCTTTAGATATTCTACATATTCTGAACATATGTCCAACTAAGCTGATTATTAGAACAGATCCGGAAGACAAAGAAAAAGTTATTAATAGCATAATGTCATATACTTTTCGACTCAGCGAATTTGTTGGCGGTGACTCCCCTAGGAAGTTCTGCATTCGCATTAATAAGGATAGCAATTATTTAGGTTTAGTACTAGATAAAGAATTTTATTAATTATCAGGCTAAATGTCTCCATAAAGAATCGACTTGCTACCTTCTGGTGACTTCCTTGTCGTGTAATGAGATAATAACCTTAACTGCACATGGAGCTAGGAGTGAGCGTTCAGAGCTCTCATGTGGAGTATGTAAGTAGACCCGAGGTCACGTGCAGTAAATTGTAAGGTTATCTTTAAGTCGCAATACTAGTTTAGATATACCAGACTTGGTCTTATGTTCATTCCGTATGAGAGTTCTAGTAAATTTAATCAGCATTGCTTTATATGTTATACTTATTTACGCCAGCAATGTTAAAGGAGAAAGCTTTTTACCAAAAGTAAATTCAATGAAGTCTGACCTTGTTAGTAGACAAATTACATATTTCGAAAAGTCCTCGAATATATTGACAAGAAGGGGTCATACACTATATTTTTCTTTAGACGACGGTTTGAACTGGGCAAAAATCCGGGAATTGGGTGATAAAGAAATAATCAATTACCAGCTAGATCCTCTATATCCTAATAGAGCTTTTGCATTGACTAGTGCTAATGATCAATATGTGACTGACGACAAAGGATTATCCTGGAGAAAATTCAATATTCCTTTAGATGAGAACGAAAGAATTGCATCAAGAATATCTATCTCGTCGAATAGTAAAAAGCCAGATATACTATTAGTAAGTTTTTACGTGTGCCCTGTGAACCATCTATTTGACTCCACTTGCAGACTAGTTTATTACTACACTGACAACGGATGTCGCTCCGATTTAAAGAAATTGGGGGATGAATTCGGCAAGTGTATTTTTGCAAAGTCAAATGAACTATTCGAAGGTGGCCAAGATAACACTATATATTGTTCTGTGAACAAACTCAATTCTTTTGGTCATGTAGTTGAATCAAATTTGCTAGCTTCAGACAACTTTTTCAAGTCCTCGAAACGCCTAGAAATTCGTGATACTGGGTCACTAATTGATGTCAGGATAGAACATAACTTTATAATTGGCATTATTCAAAAGGATAAGTTTACCCAGAATTCTAGAATAGCTATAATTGTATCACAAGATGGTTCTACTTTCAATGAAGTCAATCTTAATTTAAACATAGCTTATGGCGCTATTTTTTATTTAGATTCACCGCCCCGTGATTTATTTCTCTCTGTTGTGGACTACAATAGGGGTTCTAGGAAACCCGTTACTTCAACGATATACTCAGCCAACTCAAGAGGAACAGCTTTTTTTAAGGTCTTGGATAATGTTAACGGACTCTCAATTAAAAAAGTTGAGACGATTAATGGCTCCTGGCTATCAAATATTGTCGATGACATTGATAGAAATTCTGGGTATGAGAGAGCACCCCTCGAAATGCAAGCTAAGGAAACTTCAAAGCGTATGATAAAATCTCTAGTTTCCATTGACAACGGTAGAAATTGGCTTGGTTTGAGGGTGAGTGACGACAAGTCCTGTAGTATCAGGGATGGGTGTTCATTGCATATTTTGTCGCCTTCTGAAGTTGATGGTGAAGGTAAGTTTGTTACTGGTCCTACCCCTGGTATATTGATGGCAATCGGTAATAAAGGCAACTCCTTAGCTACAGATCTTGAGCATATGAATACATGGGTGTCAAGAGATGGCGGGGTCACCTGGAACTTTTCATTAAAAGAACCCTGTAAATTTTCGTTTGCTGATCAAGGTAATATTATAGTAGCAGTGCCTATTTTTACTGGTGGTCTGAAAATCGATAAAGTGTATTTCTCTTTGAATCAAGGTAAGTCTTTTGAAACAGTGAAATTGCCTAGTGCGTTTTTTCCTTTAAATTTGTTAAGTGCAGCCGATGGATCATCAGATAAATTCTTGCTTTCTGGGCTTATCGATAATGATAAGGAAAGCAAACGCGAAATAATTTATCATTTAGATTTTGGTGAAGCATTTAAGAAAAAGAAATGCGGTAATCGTGATTTCGAAGAAGTGACAGTTAGGGTACATCCAGAAAGCGGAGAACATTTATGCTTTTTTGGGCGTAAGGAAAAGTTCCAAAGAAGAAAGCAAGATGCTCTGTGTTTGGTGAGGGAGCATTTTGAAGGCCCTATAGAAATCGACGAACTTTGCCAGTGTACAATAGCTGATTTTGAATGTGGTGATGGATATGTCATACAAGAAAACGGGGAATGCGTACCGGATGATAAGAAAATTGAGAGTCTATGCCGTTTAGAGAAGACTAAAAAGCTAACGTTGACCAATAGAGTATTAAAGAAAGGAAATATGTGTATGAATCCAGGCGAAGTATCCAAATCAATAGCTGAGACAAAGGACATCAATTGCAAAGATTTTTTGGGAGATGACAATGATGGTGATAAGGGCACGAAAAACGACATAGTCAGTGTGCAAAATGAATTTAAGGGTCTTTTGGACAGTTACCATTATTTCGAATCAGATGAGATAACCAATACAGAAAGCATTGTTGCGAGAACTAAAAGGGGAGATGTCTATGCCTCGAAAGATGGTGGGTTGTCGTTTGTGAAGATTCCCACGAAAAATCGTATTGATTCCGTATATGTTAATCAACTGCCTTTGCAAATAATTTTAACTTCTTTGTCTTCTGCTTTTTATTATTCCCTTGATGGAGGTTTCTCATATTATAAGAAAAAAGCCCCTAAAGCTCCCAGCGCAGCGGATAAAAATGCCATCTCTTTTCATCCAACTGAAGCAGGCAGTTTTATATGGTATGGTGAGGGAAATTGCGACGGCATCGACGAACTTTGTCAGACAGATGCTTATTTAACTACAGATTACGGTGACCTGTTTTCAAAGCTAGAAGACGATGTTGTTTCGTGTGATTTTTTGAGCCCAGTTTTTAATAGTTCAACCAAAGTTGAGGATGATTTGATTTACTGCACAAAACCCTCTACTAGCGGACCTGGTTTATCATTGATATCCATTGACTACGAGCTGATGAACAAGAAAACTCTTTTTGGCAATATAGCTGGATATGCTATTACAGGTTCTTATTTAATAGTGGCAACTATACATGAAGGTACGTCTTTGAGAGCTAAGGTTACGGTTGATGGTATTATTTTTGCGGACGCTCATTTCCCTCCTGACATAAATGTCAAAAGTGAGCAGGCGTATACTGTATTAGATTCTTCTACTAAAGCGATATTTTTACATGTAACATCTAATAACAATAAGGACGAAGAACGGGGAATCCTTCTTAAATCCAACTCAAATGGAACAGCATATGTTACATCCCTTGAGAATGTGAATAGAGACTCATATGGATTTGTTGACTTTGATAGAATTGAAGAACTAGAAGGTGTAATCATATCGAATGTCGTTCAAAGTCCTGATAATGAAGTTCCTAAAAGACTAAAAACTTTGATTACACATAATGATGGGGCACAATGGGCTTACATAGACCCTCCACCTTTGGACTCTAATGGAGAGAAATATGATTGTACTGGAAAACCGCTCTCTCAATGCTCTCTTAATTTGCACGGCTTCACAGAGAGGAAGTCTCAAGATGAATTTTCATCTGCTTCTGCAGTAGGATTATTAATAGGAGTAGGAAATGTGGGAGAGACTTTAGAAAGCTATGATAAGAGTTCAACTTTTATTTCAAAAGATGGTGGTATTACTTGGAAAGAAGTACAAAAAGGAGTAACACTTTGGGAATACGGAGATCGTGGGACGATAATTGTGTTGGTTACTCAATTAGTCCAAACAAACACTCTTCTTTACTCTCTTGATGAAGGTGAAACATGGGAAAGCTACAAATTCTGCGATAAGCCCGTCCGCGTCTTAGATCTTGCGACCGTACCATCAGACACGTCTAGAAAGTTTACTATTTGGAGCAGAGGAGATTCAGCTAATGGTATTGCCTACACTATTGACTTCACAGATATACACAAAAGGCAGTGCAAGTTGGATTTAGATAATCCAGAGGACGACGATTTTGAGTATTGGTCACCTAAGCACCCATTTTTGCCCGATAATTGTTTATTCGGACACGAGGTGAAGTATTTAAGACGATCAAAGGGCCATACAGATTGCTTTATAGGTAAGTCTCCTTTGGAAATTGGCTTTAAAGAGGTCAGGGTATGTTCATGTTCAAGAAGAGACTTTGAGTGTGACTATAATTTTTACAGGGATCTGGACGATACCTGCAAATTGATACCTGGATTATCGCCTTCAGATCATCTGGAGATATGCAAACGAGGAAATGTTTTTGAGTATTCGGAGCCAACGGGGTATCGAAAAATTCCTTTATCGACTTGTGTTGGGGGAAAGGAATTTGATAAGTGGAAAGTCCACCCATGTCCTGGAAAAGAAAAAGAATTCAATAAGTATTATGGACATGAATTGAGCAAGGGCAAGGTGTTTGCACTTGTTACTGTTCCGTCACTCATCTTTGTCTTGGTTACCTGGATAGTCTACTATTTAGGCATACGTCGCAACGGTGGCTTTAAACGCTTAGGACAAATTCGGTTGGACCAAGATGATGACGACTTTCTGCCAGTTGAAAACAATACACTTGACAAAGTTGTTAATGGCGTTGTAAGAGGTGGGGTAGTGTTTGTGGCTTTATCTCTCAAATTGTGGAGATCCCTATCAAAATTTACTCTATCAAGAGAAGCCAGTTATAACTTTTTCAGGACTATTGGATCAGGTATTATAAGAAGACGACCACTCAGGACGAACTATGTGCATATTCCAGACGATGTGAATGAGGAAGGTTTTTCAGATAACCTTCCTGAAAATGGTAATTTCGAAGATTCGTCAATTTCTGAAGAGGATGCACTTATAACAGGAAGCAATCAAGAGAGTAGAGGGACAGACTTACCTGCAGGCGAAAATGAAGGGAACTTGTTTAATATTAGTGATCATTCTGACAATGATAGCCTGAATAGAGTCTAAATAGAAGACCTCAAGTAAGTAATAGTCTTTAAAATTAGTTAGCTTTATATTTTATCCCACTGATGAATTACTCAAAAATCTAAGAAAGAAAATAGAAATTTGAACCAAAAAAATAAAATGACACGGACAGGAATTGAACCTGCAACCCTTCGATCTGGAGTCGAAAGCTCTACCATTGAGCCACCGCGTCACCCACATGATCTTGTGATGAGATTGGGAGTTTATATACTCATCTCTTAGACGTAGAAAGACAAGCTGAGCTCGGCTGAGTAGACCGAACTAGAGCTGAGAGCCAGCGAGACGGACTCATAGAGAATCTATATAAAGAGAGCTATGCTCCAGTAGTTGAGAGAGCACCTAGCACCGAGGACCGCGTATCGAAGCAGTCGAGTATCTAGATAAATAGCTTAGGTCAAACTGAAGATTACGTAATTAACAAGAGCTTAGTGTGAGTTAGCGAGTAGATTAACTGTTAAACTAGAAGTTTAAGTGTAACTAAACGAGAGAATTAATCATCAGAGTTAGAGAAATTCTACCCGTATAAGCACTAGTTCGAACCAAACAACCTTGATATTAAACCCATCTGTTACACTTTATTCTCTTTTAGTTTCAAAGTAGTTACAAAATAACATAATTTTCCTTTAGAGAAGGGGTCGATAGTGAAGCTTCAGCTAAAGCAAGATATAATTGTACTTTGTTGCGTTATACACTACAGATATCCACTAGTTGGAGGTATATTAGATATTCCCACTTCATTAGCTAAAGCGATATAAATACTCACAACTTTATCAACAAATCAATACAAATAAGGGAAGTCATGATGCTACCGCATATTTGCTTCTTTTGGCTAACTCTCATCCAAGTGGCTGCAAATACATGCTATGTAAATAGATAGAGTACTACTACTTCCTAACAAATATAGAAATGGAGTTATATAATTCTATCATGTTATATATAAACCTCAAATGTGGCATATGATTTCGAAACCGTCAGTGTTTAACTAACAGGACTTCTGGTAAGTCAGATATAAACATATAACCCATTTGAACCCGTCTTGGCTTGCAAAAAAAAAAAAAAAAAAAAAAGATTTGTTCATTCCCGTTTGTATCAACTAGAAAAAAGACATGTTACACAATGAAGAAGGCCTTGCTCCTCGTGTGCTTCCTATGAAGACTTGAAAAGTAGAATCCAGTTTTTTTTTTTTTTTTTTTTTTTTAATTTTTTTTTTTTTTTTTTGGTTTAAATATTTGGTTGAAAAAAGAGTACTATTGGGATAAATATAGTGTGGTCAGTTTCAAGACGATTCGGGTTTTTAAGTTTTTAGTCTATTTCCTTGGTGAATAGTAATGCCTACAATTTTGAAATAAAATGATAGGAGGCTTCAAAAATGGAAGATTGTCATTCGCTTTTGCTAAAAGTTGCATGGTAAAGGAAATCGGTAAGCGATACTTCGGATTTTCGACCATTTGTTCTAATGAAAACAAACTAAATAAGGTTCCTCTGAGCCGTACTAGAAATATTGGAATAATCGCACACATTGATGCAGGTAAGACCACAGTAACAGAGAGAATGTTGTATTTTAGTGGTAGAACACGAAGAATGGGAAACGTAGATGAAGGAGATACCATTACCGATTTTTTACCAGCAGAGAGGGAAAGAGGCATCACGATCCAGCTGGCTGCAATAACCTTACCATGGTCAAATAGCAAAATTAATGTGATTGACACACCAGGACACGCTGATTTCTCCTTTGAGGTAACACGATCTTTAAGGGTACTAGATGGATGTGTTACGATATTGGACGCAGTTGCCGGCGTCGAAGCACAAACGGAAAAGGTCTGGAAAAAAGCTGATGAATTAGGTATTTCAAAAATTACTTTTATTAACAAAATGGATAGAGAAGGGGCTGGGTTTAGCCGTACTGTAAAAGAAGTAATCCAAAAGCTTCGTACCAGAGTAGTTTTATGTACGCTACCTTATTTTGAGGTGGTAAATGCAAACACCTGCGAATCTGTATTTACCGGGGTTGTCGATGTCTTAAACAAAAAAATTTTAAAATGGGACTTAAATGCTGATCTGGACGGACAAGATATTCATGCTATAGATTTAGAAAAAAATAAGGACGTATTTCATGAATACTATGAAATGATGCAGAAGAGCCGAGAATCAATGGTTGAGACTTTAGGAAATTTGGATGAAAAAATTGTGGATACATTCCTTGAGAATGACGAAGACTATTTGAAAATACCGCTGTCCGCTCTTTTATCATCAATTAGAAAAGCAACTTTATTGAACGAAGTTTCTCCAATATTTTGTGGGTCTGCTTTCAAAAGCATAGGTATGCAACCACTTATGGATTCGATTATAACTTATTTGCCGTCGCCATTAGACGTGAATATTCCTGAAGTTAGCTATGATTCTTCACACCATCTTAAAAGAACCAAAAAGTCTAACAAAAAGGCCAAAAAGCAAACACCAGAAGTAAGCTTACAAATGGATCCTTCTAAAGGGTTGATCATCAATAATAATCCCAATCTAACTACAGCCCTTATTTTTAAGATTATGGCACATCGAACTCGAGGTGTTTTGACTTTTCTTCGAGTATACAGTGGGAAGCTTACTGCGAATACGCTCTCCATTAATTCAAGGACGGGTGCAAAAATTCCAATTAAGAAGCTCTATATTGTATTTGGAGACGAACTTGAACCAGTATCACAAGTAACTGCGGGAAATATATGCGTTATTACAGGCATTGAAGACGAAGTGATGACTGGTGATACGATTATAACGCAGGGTCCTATCAATAAGAAGTTGAATGATATCGAAAGCAATTTGAAAATGCTTTCTATTGAGGTACCTCCTCCTCTTTTTAACGCATGCATAGAGCCACAGAATGCTGGAGAAGTTCGATACATGAATAGCTGCATTCGTCAGCTAGTAAGAGAAGACCCCTCGCTCAAGGTGTCCGTTGATGAGGAGCTTGGACAAACGATACTCAGCGGTATGGGCGAGTTGCACCTCGATATAGTTCGTGAAAGACTTACCAAGGGAATGAAAGCTAATGTAAGGTTAACAGATATAGTGGTTGCTTACAAAGAAACTTTGGCAAAACCAATCGCTAATTCTTTTCTTCTGACCATAGGTGATGAAAACAATGTTCTAGTGGAAGTGTCTTTAGACTCAATCGAAGGACCGGCTGAAGAAATTGATTGTACTGACGAGGATGGAGCAGTGATCATGGAACAAGAAAACAATGCGATCATCATTGAACCTTCGGCGATTGGAAATCACATGATAGAGGCTATGGAACAAAGACGTTGGAAATGTACTAGCTCTCTTGAAGACCTTAAGGGTATTATTATTAACGGCTCTATGACTACGTTGCAAACTGGTGGCCCTATTTTTGGTCTTCCATTACACTCAGTTGCAGTTAGAATCAAGCGTGTTGACTTTCCGGTCGAGTCAGATGGAGTAAGTCCGTCCGTATTGCTTGAGGCGTCTAGGAAAGCTATTACAAAGGCTTTAGGAGAGACGTTTGATCAAGATAATTCTTCCTTTGCACTTGTTGAACCGATAATGCAAGTAAGGGTATATATCAGCTCCGATGTCCTTGGCGAAGTCCTTCATGACTTAACACATAGAAATGGAAGCATAATTGCCATTGAAGATGATTCCGAAAATTTGGATTTACTGGCATGGGCTAATGACGAGGCTGAAAAGGTATATCTACCACCTGACTACACGATGACAAAACTGTCCAGCCCTGTTGAATTACTAAACAAGAAAGTGATTATTGCAGAAGCTCCTTTGCATGATATGATTGGTTATTTATCGAAATTGAGGTCAATGACTCAGGGAAAAGGCGTCTACAACATGACTTATGATGGAATGAAAAAAGTCCACCAGTCTAAGTTTGCCGAAATTACACGTAAATTTAATTATTAGGATGTATATAGCGAATGTAGAAAAGTGTGTATATAAAATAGGGTGCTCACAGAGTTACAATCAATGATAATTAATATCGACTATGACAAGTGAAGAGAATATG
Source organism: [Candida] glucosophila (assembly GCA_030572315.1). NCBI lineage: Eukaryota > Fungi > Ascomycota > Pichiomycetes > Serinales > Debaryomycetaceae > [Candida] glucosophila. The sequence goes on along the minus strand of JAJLZR010000002.1, from coordinate 480,904 downwards.
TCCAACAATTCTACGGACTCTTCATTCGTACCTGTTGAATCTCATACTACTGATGCAATCCAGGCTATAAATGAAGCAAAAGAGTTCAACAAAGACATACTCAAATATATAGAGAAGACAACTTCCTCAAAAATTGGAAATGATTACCATATATTATCAGTCTTCGGGTCTCAGTCGACTGGTAAGTCGACATTACTAAACAACTTGTTCAATACAAACTTTGATGTAATGGACGAACGGAGGCGTCAGCAAACAACAAAGGGTATATGGGTGGCACATTCACCTTTGGTCTCCACGAGTGAAAAATCTAGACACGATACAACAGAAAGCATCTTTGTGATGGACGTGGAAGGAACTGATGGAAGGGAACGTGGTGAAGATCAAGACTTCGAGAGAAAAGCGGCACTTTTTGCATTATCGACATCGGAAATTTTGATTGTAAATTTATGGGAAAATCAGATCGGACTCTATCAGGGAGCTAACATGGGTCTTTTGAAGACAGTTTTTGAAGTAAATCTTTCGCTCTTTGGCAAAACGAAGTTAGAAAAAAATGAACATAAAGTATTGCTTTTATTTGTCATTAGAGATTATGTGGGGCTAACACCATTGGATAACTTGGCAAACACTTTGACAGAGGATCTTTTGAATATGTGGAATGGTTTGAGCATACCACCTGAATTATCCCATCTTAAATTTGAAGACTTTTTTGATGTGGCTTTCCATACTGTAAGTCATAAAGTCTTACAAGCGGATAAGTTTAAGGCTGACCTAAGGTTACTTGGTGATAAAATAATGGATTCAGAGAATGATAGATACTTATTTAAACCAAACTATCATCACAATATTCCTATTGACGGCTGGACTATATATGCTCAGAATTGTTGGGATCAAATCAATAACAACAAAGATTTGGACTTACCAACACAACAAATACTAGTAGCCAAATTTAAGTGCGATGAATTCATGAACTCTACATACGATGACTTTAGTCGTGTGTTTGAAGAGCATTTTGCAAACAAAGATGTGAACTCAGATACTGACTTTGCTGGGATGGGTGCCCTAGCCCTTACTTTACTTGAAGAGGCCATTAGAAAGTATGACTCCGCAGCCTCGAGATACAATCAATCTGTTTATTCTCAAAGAAAAGACCTTTTATCGGAGAAACTCCGTGGAAAGTATAAGAACTTTTTCGATCTTGTGACAAGCAATCTCATCGAAAAACTTATCTCTGGCTTTAATGTTGCGTTGGCTTCAATTAAAAAGAGTCTGTCCGATAAGTCGTTTTATGAAGAAGTCTCACAATTGAGAAACGAGAAGACAGATTACTTTTCGCAAACCATTCAACTTTTCAGCTTGAAAGGTGATCAGAGCGAAGAAGCACACAAAGAGAGATTGAGTTCAGAGTTAGACAGTGCCATAGAAAAACAGAAGTCAATCAGACTCAATTCTATTCTCGTAAAAAACTTGAAGAAATTGAACGCACGTTTGTGCAAGGTAGTGGTAGAAGAGATCAGTAATCCTACTGAAGAAACCTGGGACAAAATTATCGATAGATTTCGGAAAAACGCACTGGAAACATTTTTGAGGTATCGAAAGGAAGACGGAGAATATGACTTTGGTCTCGGAACATCAAGTGAGAGTAATGATTTTGTCATTGAGTGTTTCAATTTTAGATCTTGGTGTAGTTTGCACGAGGTCATACTCAGATATGTATCTAAAGACTCCGTCTTGAATCAATTGAAGGACAGATTTGATGAAAAGTTCCGCTATGACGCGGAGGGCTTGCCCAAACTTTATGATAATGCTATTGATCTCGAAAAGAGCTTTCACGAGGCAAAAGACCATGCTTTGAAAGCACTTCCTATCCTTTCCTTAGCTACTCTTTCGAATGGTAGCGAGATATTGCCTGATTATAATATCTTTGATAAGCATTTAATCAAGAAATTTAGTGGTGCGTCTGTCACGACACCCCAAGAAAACGATATCGATATCGAGAGTGATAGCGATGACTCTACCGATGGTCCTTGTTTTGCTCAGATATTATCAGAGGAGGACAAAGCCTACATTAACAGTAAATTTAAAGCTGAAACTGATGCTAAATTTGTCGAAACAAAAAGATCTTTAATTCAGCAGGTTACTCATATTCCCTACTACATATATCTCATTATTTTGATACTTGGTTGGAACGAATTTATGGCTGTTTTGCGTAATCCCTTCTTTTTCTCCTTGCTTTTGATTTTGGGAACTTCTGTGCTTGTTCTTTACCACTTGAATCTTTTGACTCCTGCTATTCTTGTTTCGCGCAGATTATTCGATGAATTGGTGCTTATCGTGAAGCAGAAATTGAAAGAATTTGTTATTGATGATCCTTCCGTCCACTCACATAATCTTTCCAAGATGCTGCTGAAGTCTTCATCTCTCCCTTCATCTCCCCCTTCAATTCCGGATTAGTTGCGAAGACGCAGAAGTTATTTATCACCGTCATCGGTTCCGAACTAGTTATTTCTTTACACCTTATACGCGAATGAATAAAAGTACACAAAGGAATATCACTGTTTAAGCCAAAAGTGCAATTTTTCTCGGTTTATATTGTGAAATTTTACAGCTTTTACATGTAGTGCTACAGTGCAGCTGCATATGTATCTAAATCTTATCTGTCTAAATCTGATCGTTTTTTTTTTTTCTTTTTTTTCTTGATCCGTTACATCACATCACAAATTTTTCGTCCTGAAATTTTACTCATTGCAACGTGATTGAAACACAAAGATAATTGCACAAAAGTAAAATGTAACCTTGATTTTAAGTGAAAGCTTTTAGAAAACGTAACTGCAACATTAAAATTTACATTAATTTAACAAACATCTATGCAACTATAGAATAAGATGACTCGGTTTTTAAGAGACCATTTTCTAACAAAAATTGAAAATCAGAAGATATCTAAAATATCTTGGTGAACGACAGAATTCAAAATACTTCAGTAAGGAAGCTGTTGGTAACAAAGCTTTAAAGTGTTTACAAGGAAACTGCATTTGTATCAATGAAGTCGCCGATGTTAGCCTGCATGGAATCGACTTCGGAAGCATTGGCAGAAGGTTCAGATACGCAGGTATCGGGATGTTTAGAAACAGTTAATTTTGCGGGAGCAAATTTTCGAGAAATGACAATGAGGTCGGATAATACGGGACGTAGGTCACTGGTGCCCGGAACATCTAAGTTCCTGCGGATGAATGCGAAAGAAGCCGAGTGGGAACATATGGGAAACAATGACATGAGAGATCAAGAAGTAGTCTCGGAGGGTATATTGGGTTGTTTCAACGAAGCTTTGAAGGAAAATTCCGTGATGACTATGTTACCCAGCTTTGAGATAAAGCCTAACGGAAGGGAAGCTGGTGACTACCTTGTACTTGATTTGGGTGGTTCGACACTAAGAATAGCTGTGATTTCCATTGCTTCCCCTGAAGAGACTGTGGATAGCAAAGAAAGAGTGAGAGTTATTGTGGAGAAAAAATGGGTGATTTCGGACGCCGTCAAATATTTGGATTTGAATTTTTTTAGATGGATAGGCTCAAACATCAAAGAGACTTTATTGCAGCAAGACACTATTAACTGCACACATGGTTTGGAGTCCATAAAGACTGGTATTACATGGTCATTTCCTTTAGAACAGACTTCTCCCAATTGTGGAAATATCGTGCATGTTGGCAAAGGCTACATTATAAGCCGAGAAGTATACAATAAAGATTTAAAAGGAATTCTTGAATCCATACTCAGGGAAAACTTTAACATTTCTATTGATGTTAAGGTTATTTTAAATGATTCAACGGCAGTTTATTGTGCTGGTGCTTTCTATGATAAGTACACAAAAATTGCACTTGTTTTAGGGACAGGGATCAATACTTGCTTTCCTCTAGAAACACAAAATATTCACCAAAAGAAAAGCCTTCTCCAGGAGTCCGTGCTAATGAATTCTGAATTATCTCTTTTTGGGGCCAATCTTATAAGTCATTTTGCAACAAAATATGATTGTATGATTGATGGTAGGTTCGACATAAAGAAGAAACCGCTTGCATTCAGGCCGCATATCGAAATTGATCCTGATACAAAGGAAATTTTTCAGCCTTCTGAACTAATGGTGGGGGGCCGTTATCTTTGTGAGTTAGTACGTCTAATAGTACAGGAAGTCATTGCTAAGGGTCAAATATTTACCCATATGACAAAAGGCCATCTTTCCCAATGGAAAAAGAAATACGAAGGTTTTAGTGGGGAACTAATGTGTGTCATATCTGAAACAGAAGACCATGATTCGATAGCCAAGGAAGTATGTATGGCCTATTCCTGGAATAGATCGCTCATCACAAATAAGGATGTTAAAATTTTAAAAGACATAGTAGAGGCTGTTCTTAAGCGAGCAGCTTTTATTGTATCAATTATCTTGGTAAGTGCTATTAAGCTATTAGATCAGCAGGGAAATATAAAATGGCAACCTATTATTACTATTGGCTATGTCGGTTCAATTGCATACCATTTTCATTCTTACAGAAGATTAATCTTAAAGTATGTTAACGATAGCGAGTATATCAAAAAATTGGGGTTACTGCAGACTTCAGGCATATTAACAATAGCTCGATTACTGGCGCGGCTATTGCTGCTGCGTATTATTGTAAAAGCGAAAAATAATACTCAAATTTTATAGCTGCATCTGCATTAGGCATTAGGTATCATTTAGTGTAATATATACATGTTATCTAGATATTACAACTTATATTTAAGTCCAGCAGCATCATTATCACAGACAACTAGTACATTATCAGCACCTTGAAGGTATGTGGAGGGATAGTTCGAATCGTTTCCAATTCCGTTAAGTGTTTTATCCAAGGCAAAACGCTTATTTGCACCCAAGACAATAATTGCAACTTCATCCGAATTATCGAGAACAGTGGAAATACCAACAGATAAAGCATATTTAGGCACTTTATCGGGATCGTTATCAAAGAACCTTGCATTTGCTCTTATTGTCGACTTGGCCAAAATAACCTTTCTAGTAACAGAATCTCTGTGTGACCCTGCTTCATTGAAAGCAATATGTCCTTCGGGTCCTAGCCCCCCGATAAAAAAGTGAATCCGACCGTAGCTTTTGATTTTTTCTTCATATATGCGACATTCTGATTCCAAATCAGGTGCTAGCCCATTCAATATATGAATGTTTTCTTTGGGTATGTCTACATGGTTGAAAAACTTGTCAAACATAAAATAATGGTATGATTGTTTATGCGAAGGTTCCAATCCAATATACTCATCCATGTTAAAAGTAACTACATTTTTGAAAGAAACATCTCCCCTTTTATACGCCATTATTAACCTCGCATATACTCCTTCCGGTGACGAGCCTGTTGGTAGTCCTAGGATGAATGGTTTCGAAGGTGTGGGGGCGAATGTTCTAATCTTCTTGATAATTCGGTCAGCCAAATACTCTGAAGCATCGTCTGGAACACTAAAAATCGCAATTTTCATATTTGGTTCTGTCTCATGAAAAATAATGTAGTTCCATAGCTTAATATACTACAACATCAGCAGGGTACCCAAATGTATTATTTTTTTTTTTTTAACATGAATGCAACGTTACATTGTAATTTCTTCCCCCTTTCGTTCCTGTTCCTAAAATGAAAGTAACACTTATGCTCAAGGTCCTATTAATGCTATAAAAGAAAAAGCTTTCCTTATAAGTCTATGCGGGAGACATATCGAGTGCAATGAAATATACAAGGTTTACAAATTGTCATTTATGTGACAAGGGTAAGATTTTCAAGTGTACTGATTTATATGTGAACAACGAACTGGGAAAAATTGTAGATAAGCCGGAAGATTCTGAAAGTATATTAACAGAAGATCTTTCAGGTAATATATTGGCTCCTGGGTTTTTGGATATACAGAATAATGGGCTCTTCGGATTTAACTTCACTGAGGGAAAAGTTGGAGAGTCAATAGACGACATGTATCGCTTCTCCTTGTTCTATAGGGATTCATTGGCTAAGTATTTGGCTTTAGGAGTAACTTCTATATGTCCAACGGTGACGACGGCCAGGCCTGATGCATATTCCACAATATTACCAATGTATAAACCTACGAGAACAACAGAGCACTGTGACTGCTTAGGGGCCCATTTAGAGGGACCTTTTATAAACCCCTGCAAAAAAGGTTGCCATCCGGAGAACGCAATAATAGATGCGGAAGGAGGATATAAGAAAGTCTCAGAAGTGTACGGGGAAGAGAACTTAAAGAAGAGTACACGTATAGTAACGCTTTCCCCCGATACGCCTGGGGTGTTGGAGAGCATACCTCTGCTTGTAGAGGATGACGTTGTCGTATCAATAGGACATACCGATAGTGATTATGAAACTGCTTTAAAGGCTTTGTCAAAAGGAGCGACTATGGTAACACATCTCTATAATGCCATGCCTCAACCTCATCATCGTGAATCAGGTGTTGTTGGTTTAATTACATCACCTGAAGCTAAAGAAACGCCCTATTTCGGGATGATTACTGATGGTATTCATGTTAGTCCTTCTATGGCCTCCCTCGCATATAGGGGGAACCCAGAAATGTGTATTGTGGTATCTGATGCCATGCATTTGATTGGTCTCCCTGATGGATTATATGAATTTGATGAAAGAGCAATTGAAAAAAAAGGTACAAGACTTTATATAAAAGGTACCACTACTTTGGCAGGGGCTGCAACACCTCTTCCTCAGTGCATGAGGAACTTGATGACTTGGACTGGAATATCCTTAGCTCAAGCTGTAAAAGCAGTAACGAATACTCCTGCTACCGCTATTAATGTCGCTGACCAAAAAGGGTTTTTAAATAAAGGCTGCGATGCCGATCTTGTAGTTTTAAATGAGAAGGGATACGTGCAGCAAATCTACAAGCTAGGAAAGCTAGTGAAGTCTAATGGAGAAAACAACTCCGCTAAGTTGTTTGCTGCTCTCTGATTGTATATTTATAAGTTGTATTGAGGTTTTTAATAGTCGTGTATCATGTTAATGCGGGAAAGTAGAATTTTTTATGTTATCTTATAGATAGATAGGAAATGTAAGGATGTTACGTTGTTGTCGATATTGTGAGCCGATCGGGTTGAAGAGTTTTGTAAGGAGAAATTCTTCAGAAGCTGGAGATGTGCATTCAAGGTATAATCTCCATCCTTGGCCGAATAGACGAAAACCAACGCCATTTGAAATCTTTAATATACATGAGAAAGATCATAATCTCCCTACTAACGAATTCAATAAAATCCTACGACTGGTGTTCACAGGATACATGAAGATATACCATCCTGATGTTTCGAAATCGCGAACGGTGTTCGATAATAAAAAGCGAGAACTTTCTCATGAACAGAAGAAAGAGAGGTTTGATCAAATAATAAACGCTTATGAGATCTTGAAGAACCCCAGAAGAAGGATCGCTTATACAAAATATTCAGATACAACTTGGGATGCATATCACCAAAATACTGCTACCTTCGAAGCGTACAGAATGGCTAATGCGCATCGATCCAAGTATACTTTTGAAAACGATGAACAGTTTTGGCATGCAAGTAACTGGGAAGATTACTATAAAAGGAGATTTAATAGACCTCCTCCATCTAGGGAAGAGCTCGAAAAAAATAAATATAAAATATTAGCAGGTGTACTTGCAGTGGCAGCAATCTCAACCATTTTGCAATTCATGCTTGCTGTCAAGAGAGCCGACGAGTTTAAAAAAGAAATAGAGTTATTAAATTTAGAAGCTTCACAAACTTTGCATGAAAGTAAAAACAACTATGGACAAGGTACAACAAGGTTTCAACGCTTGCGGAGATTTTTGATACAACGCCGGTCTTCTTTAGATCTTGATGATGAGACCATGGAAAAGATAAGGAAGGATGAGCATGACATTCTAGTCAAGTATGCTAGGAAACGAATTGACAAATCTGATGCTATAGCATAGTATTCTATAAGATTCAATTTATAAATTTCTTTATTATATTATTTTATAATTGCATGAAATTAAGGTACAATATGCAGTCGGAAGAATAAATATAAAACTTAGTAGATTCGCGTATTTTTGATATGAGAAAACTGGTGCGCTGATGGACTTCATGAAGGTTTCTACAGTCCTCGATTTGGACAACATCCGTAAAGCCTTGGTACGCATGGAGGATACAATAGTATTTAATTTAATTGAAAGATCGCAGTTTTTTTCGTCACCTTCAGTATACGAACAGAAGAAATTTCCTATTCCAAATTTTGATGGATCTTTTTTGATATGGATGTTGTTGCAAATCGAAAGGACGCATTCGCAGGTAAGAAGGTACCAGGCACCAGACGAAGTTCCTTTTTTCCCGAATGATTTGCTCCCTTCTTTTTTGCCTGATACAAAATATCCTAAAATACTAGCATCGTATTCCAAAGAAATTAATGCGAATACTGAACTCTTGGGGTGCTACGTGAATCATATTGTACCAAAAGTATCTTGTGCTGATGGCGACCAGGAGGAGAATTGGGGATCTGTAACTGTTTGTGACATAAATTGTTTACAAGCAATTTCTCGCAGAATTCATTTTGGTATGTTTGTTGCCGAAGCAAAGTACCAGGCCGAGAAACCTAAATTTATAAGCCTCATAAAAGCAAGAGACTCCTCAGGGATCGAGAAAGCTATTACTAACTCTGCCGTTGAAGAGAAAGTCTTAGAGCGTTTGCAGGCCAAAAGTCGAGCTTATGGTACAGATCCTTCCCTACATTATTCGCATAATCCGCAGTCCAAAGTTGATCCCAAAATAGTATCTCAATTATACAAGGATTATGTGATACCTTTGACTAAGGCTATTGAGGTAGACTATCTTTTGCGTCGTTTAGAAGACGAACCCGATAATCCTTCAGAGAAGTAAAATCTTGCGATTGGTGCAGATAGCTTTTAGTGAAGTAGTTTGATAGATTTCTGTTTTGACTTTTTTTTGGTGACTTAATTGCATAAGGGTCGGGTTCATTTGATAGTTCATAAAAAAAGATTGTAATAGCTTAAATTGTTGTATATAAGAAAAGAGAGTCGAAGAAATCTTGATTATAGTTAGGCAATTCTTATAATAGTCCGGCTTTATCACTGAGTTGGAACTATTTGAATGGGAAACGTGCTACTAAATTTTAGTTGCACTTTATTTCTGCATTTATTGGAAACTTGGTGTCAAAATATTGATATCGTCTTAAAAATCAAATGAATAGGCCATAGCGTCAATCAGGCTGCCGAGGTATTACTTCTTGAAACAACTTTACTATTCATGGTAGAATATCCAACTACATGTAGAATTAGAATTATTCTTAGTAACATATTTAATACACCAACTAATATATGAATCCTAAAGTTCCTATACTGCCCATAAGATCAAAACTTTTGAACTCTGACCAGTGCATAAATAATCTCGACCAAAACAGAGCCGACAAAACAGAGCCATTTCTCTCACAAAAGGAGTACAAAAATCTCCGAAAAGCAAGAAATAGTATTTAAGCTAAGTCTAAGAAAATAAATTTCGCGTTCTTAAGTGTATTGATAAGCCTACTAGTAATTTCATTTTTTATGGCTCATTTAATTCAGAAATTTTTTCAAACAAAGACTGATTTCCTTACTCTTAGAGTTGGCAATAGTATATTTCCTAGGGAAAGTTTGAAAAAACTTTGCGTATTGGATTCGTCCTTCAATCCACCTCATCTAGGTCACTATACGCTAGTAAAGGAATCAGTTAACTTCAACGAAAGGAACAACAGCAAAGACGAATTAGCTGTTTTACTCTTGTTGTCGATAAATAATGCAGACAAGTTAAGGCCACAACCGGCCTCTTTTGAGCATAGGGTTGAAATGATGGTTCAAATGGGGAATTTCATCAATGAGAATCTACAAGTTGATGTTATCATCGGTTTAACTGATAAAGCTAGATTCGTAGATAAGAAGTTAAGCATCGTTAATTATATTAAAAGTGAACAGAAAAAAGAAGCAGCTACAGAATTGTCCTTTCTTGTGGGTTATGATACCCTTATTAGGATTCTAAATCCAAAATATTATTTGCCGGTGACATTGTGCACAGCACTAGAGTACTTTTTCATGAATTTAGATTTATTCTGCTTATCTCGAGATTCTCCACAAGAAAGCCTTCAAGACCAAGTGAACTTCGTTCGAAATATTGCAAATGGTGAAATTGAAGGAGTACCCAAAGATTGGGCAACTAAAATTCATCTTTTAACTAACGAAGGGTCAGAAACAAGTTCAATAAGCTCTTCTGCTGTGCGAAATATGATTAATAAAGGAAAGAATTGGCAGAATTTGTTGATACCAGAGGTCAGGAACTACATTTTAACTAATCATCCATATAATTGAGTATATACTTAGCGGTGCGTATGCATTAGTGATGATAAGCAATAATTTTTTAAATAATGAGTGCTAAGGTAAAGTATATCATAAAGCGAATAAACTGATTTAAACGTGGGAAAAGCTGCAGGGCCGAGGAATTCTTCACATTGGCCTTGTGATTCAGTGATTTGCCCGTAGAAGATTTGATAACATTTGTTTTGCTTTGTCTTCCATTGTTGCATTCGATTTTATCACCCCTTACGACTCTGCTGAAGCGCCCATCCATCCATTCGTCACAATCAAAGCCTTCGTTTGTTGTTTTTGCTAGGGCGCTACCTTTTACTAAACGCAACTTTTCAAAATTAGCTTGTTTCACGTTGCCTTCAATTTCGATAGCACCGTCTATTAAAAGCAACAGTGGGAAGAAATCCACATTTTCCATTTTATCGTTTTTAGCGATTATCAAACCTCCGTTGATTTTCATCAACGCTGAGAAGTCAACTTCCTTAAGAACCTTATTTCCATATAAATTTAAAGTACCTCCAATATCTTTGAGATTCGGAAGACTCAATGTTTCGAAGTCATTATTGATGATGTTTACAGTGTCCTTGACTTCTTTGATGTTGCTTGCGTATAAGTCGGAGATTTCGTGGATGCTGATATTTCTTACAGACTCTAAATGTGGGAGAGCAACACGGACATTTTTGGAGTTCGCTGCAATATGTAAGTTTCCCGTTATCTCGGTAACATTTGAATGTATAATTTCGAGATCCCTGTTATTATTGACATCCAAATGTTCTAGTTTGTCAATGGAAAAGCCGGTAAAGCCACTCAATGACGTATCCGCAAGTGTGATTTTTTTCACGTCATCAATTTCATTGTCGAGATAAACATTACTTAACATGGGTAACACAACCCAATCAACCTGTTTCACCGACTGTAATTTTGGAACGGACATATGGGAGAAAGACGTTAGTTTTTGCAATTTGAAGCTTTCCTTAATCTTTTTTAAGTTATTGGCTTCTAATCTAGTTATTCCGGGTTCGTCTTCAATAATTAAGCTACCTCCGATAGTTTCAATTCCACCTAATTGAACAGAGGAATCTTGATACTCTGAAATAACGATGTCCCCCGTGACTGTTCTACAGTCAAAAAGCTTACGTAGGTCAGCTTGAGAGTGGATATCGTTCGTTTGCGTAGAACATTTCTGAGGAATATTTTGATCATCAGTAGTTGAATTTGACAGTGCCTGCACTACATTCGAGATTTCTCTTTTAGCTGCAAAGCCAATATTGTCAGAATCGTTGAGAATAGCTGCAAATTCCTCAAAATTCTCCTGTTTCAATGCTAACTTATTAGTAAGGATCTTTGTTACAAAAGAAAGAAAGCCAAAATAGTGGATTGATACATACAGTCAAGTAACCGCTCTCTGTCTGCTCTTAAAAGATCGCTCTTTCCTATTACCCTAAAGCTTGAAACGAGCGAAGCATATAATATAGCTACCAAAAAAAAAGGTAAACAAGTCATATTGTTTTCTGTTTTTCTGATGTATGTAGACCACGATTAAGGAAGTACTTATATATAAAAATATGTGATGCTTCACAGAAGCATGTTTGGTATGCTGACATCTATAATTGTAGGTACAAAAAGAATAATATGAGGTACCAAAAAAAAAAAAAAAAATCATTCTGTGACCACAGAAACGTAGTAAGGAGTACAAGAAATAGAGAATGCTAAAGCATATTGCCAAACTGTATAAGTGACGTGCATAATGTTATGTTCGAGAAGAACACAAATCTTAAATTCACCTGGTAAAATGGGATTCTAAGTCACAAATGGTCTATGCTACTCCGACTGAAAAAAAAAAAAAAAAAAAAAAGATTTTTTGGAGCTCACAACAGTTAAAGTAATTATCAAAAAAATAGCTAAAGCTTATTCATTTGTAAATTAATCCAACCCTTATTCTGAAAAGTGTTACGCTATTCTTATTTCATTACTATCTTGTACATTCAAGTGCGTATTTGATTCTCACCACTCCTGTATATTATACCAATGCTCATCGCGCGAACGTCCTTCATATTTTACGTACGAGTCTACGTTTTTGAATAATTTCATTAAATTTCAAATCAGTTTGAAAGATACAGTATATCGGGAGATGACTGATATCATTAGCTTAAATCTTGAACAGTCATATGCTTTGTATCGTCTATACCAGGAAAATTATTCGTCAAACGAAATACCTGATTTAGTGGTATGGGATTCTAAGCTGAGTGCTAGTGAGTACTTTGATGAGCTCGCTTTTTTTGCATTAAATGAAAAAACCACATTGGGCATCTACTATTCATTTAAATCGATTTTCCTTGAGATTTGTTCGAGATGGATATGTAAGCCGGAGATTGAAACAAGATACCATAAAAAAGTAAATCTATTTCAAACAGAAGGTGTAACGATACTCAGCACTCTCTCAAGATTATTAAATATATCTCAGGAACACTTGGGTATATTAGAATATTATTTGTTACGAAGGGACTTTTGGGCTGGTCTTAAAACACTTAAGAGCAACGAATGTGAAATATCAAGCGATGAGTTGAATAGCTTGTTACTTGCATTTTATCGTCTTTTGTCGTATGATTTGGACAGGTTTTATAAGTTCGTTGAACCCGAAGTTCTTTATGAAATATCGAAGATCGAAAAAGAAGAGTATCATACTTCAAAATATCTTAGCATAATGATATTGTCTTATTACATTAAAGCAACGGAGTCTTCCCAGACAAAGATATTAGATGCTAGTTTCAATATAGATGCAAAATTGTGCGGTACCTTTGAAGGACAAACTGATATCAACTTTAAGCATTTGAATTTTCTTGAAGCACGAAGGCTATCTAAGTTCTCAGGTCTACCTGCTCGTTTGGATGAATTTGAGAAGGAATTGATTATGAAGGTCTTCCCTCAAGATTTATCACCAATAGTTACTTCTGTGTGTGGTGTACTTGTACCAAACTTAATCACTTCGGGAAGCCATATAAAATCTGGTATTTCAAACTTCGTTGCATCACCATCGTCTATTCGTGTAATGAAACACTTAGCCCTTTGCGTTCAGAAAAATTGGCCAGTTATGTTATTTGGAGAATCTGGATCAGGAAAGACTTATTTTGTAAATAAACTCGCTGAGTACATGTCTTATCAAAACTCATTAGTGAAGATACACTTGAATGAGCAGACTGATGCTAAATTATTATTAGGTACATACTCAACCTCGGGGAAACTGGGAACTTTCAGTTGGAAACCTGGTATTTTGACATCAGCAGTGATGCAAGGAAAATGGGTTTTTATAGAAGATATTGATAAAGCGCCAACGGAAGTCTTGTCGGTACTCCTTGGATTATTAGAAAAAAGACAACTCACGATTCCATCGAGAGGCGAAACAATTGAAGCTAGAAACGGGTTTCAATTGATTTCGACGTTAACGATTTCTGGTGAAGCTTCAAAGGAGAGGCTTCCTGATATTATAGGCTTGAGATTATGGGAGCTCATACATGTAAGCACGCCGTCTGACGAGAACTTGAAAGATATATTAGGGGCAAGATTTCCATTACTAGTTAGACTAATAGATCCTCTCATCAAATGTCTCAGGATGGTCAACAAAGTATATTCCTCAAGCCGGTTTCTCACTTTGAACCGCGGTTCTCATCCGAGGACCATTTCTTTTAAGGACTTGGTTAAGCTTTGCCGCAGACTTAGTCGTATGATGGAGCTTGAAGGTGTACAATCTCTGAATGAAATGATGGATTCTTCTTTATACGATTATATGTTCGCTGAGACAATGGATTGCTTCGGAAGCTCGATTTCAGAGGAACCTGCGCTAAAGACCCTTATCGACGTCATCGCTCAAGTATTACAAGTTCTGTCTTCCAGTGTTCACTCCGTTGTGGAAAAAAATATTCCCAGAATGTTAGAATTAGAAGACCGTGTTCGAATAGGAAGAGCAACATTGTTCAAGAACAAATATATGAAATCAAAAAGTAAAATAGGACAGGAAAAGTCATTTGCGAAAACAATACACGCTTTGAAGTTAATGGAGCAAATTGGTGTTGCCATACAAATGACAGAACCCGTTCTACTTGTTGGGGAGACGGGAACAGGAAAAACCACAGTTGTTCAGCATTTAGCAAAATCATTAGGCAAAAAGATGACAGCTATAAATTTGTCTCAACAAACCGAAGCTGGTGACTTGTTGGGTAGTTTTAAACCTATTAATACGAAGACAATGGCGGTGCCATTGCAAGAAATATTTGAAAACTTGTTCTCTGCCACGTTTTCATCCAAAAAGAATGAAAGGTTTTCACAAGTTTTGTCAAAGTGTTTTAATAAGAGCCAATGGAGGAATGTTATAAAACTTTGGCGAGAAGCGATTAAAATGGCATTAGATGTACTTAAGAGGGATGAAGGTATAACTAATACTGACAACGGGTCGAAGAGACGTAGAACGATGATTCTTTCTGAGACGAAGAAACCAATAGATGCATGGATAGAATTTGAACAAAATGTTAATAAATTTGAACTCGAATCTAAATCTGTTGAAAATTCTTTTGTTTTTAACTTCGTAGAGGGATCATTAGTGAGGGCAATAAAAAATGGCGAGTGGGTGTTACTAGACGAAATAAATTTGGCGTCTCCTGATACGCTAGAGAGTATCGCCGATTTGCTTACAGAGGCAGTTGAGGAAAGAACACTTCTCTTGACTGAAAGGGGTGATACGGATCCAATCAAGGCACACCCTGAATTTAGGTTATTCGCTTGTATGAATCCTTCCACCGATATAGGTAAGCGCGATTTGCCTTCTGGAATCCGCTCGAGATTCACTGAAATATATGTTCATTCTCCAGAAAAGAACATTCAAGACTTACTATCTATCATTAATCAATA
Source organism: [Candida] glucosophila (assembly GCA_030572315.1). Taxonomy (NCBI): domain Eukaryota; kingdom Fungi; phylum Ascomycota; class Pichiomycetes; order Serinales; family Debaryomycetaceae; species [Candida] glucosophila. The sequence goes on along the minus strand of JAJLZR010000002.1, from coordinate 465,604 downwards.
TATTGGAAGATACTCTATGGGAGATGACTTAGTCAGTAATGACGTCGCCAAATTATATTTGGAAGTGAGAAATTTAGCAAATCATAATGCAATAGTGGATGGTGCTAGCCAAAAACCCCATTTCAGTATACGTACATTATCCAGAACTCTTTCCTACGTTGATGATGTGGTGTCTATCTACGGGTTACGTAGATCCTTGTATGAAGGATTCTGTATGTCCTTTTTGACGCTTCTTGATGGAAAATCTGAAGAAATTTTACATCCTTTAATCTTCAAATATACTGTTGGTAAGTTGGGAAACTTCAACTCTGTTTTGAAGCAATGTCCACCACCACCATCCTATAGTGGCTACGATTTTGTACAATTTAAGCATTATTGGATCAAGCGTGGTCCTCAGCCGGTTATCTATGAGCCTAATTATATAATAACACCTTTCGTGGAAAAAAATATGTTAAATTTGGCTAGGGCTACATCAGGAAGGAGATTTCCAGTTTTGATACAAGGGCCGACGTCAGCAGGGAAGACTTCTATGATAAGATACTTGGCCAATGCGACAGGCCACAGGTTTATAAGAATCAATAACCATGAACATACTGATCTCCAGGAGTATTTGGGCACGTTTGTATCAGATTCTTCAGGAAAATTGGTATTTAGAGAAGGTTTGTTGGTGCAAGCCTTACGAGAAGGCCATTGGATTGTTTTAGATGAATTGAATTTAGCTCCATCTGATATTCTTGAAGCTCTCAATCGTTTGTTAGATGATAACCGGGAGCTCTTTATACCAGAAACTCAAGAGATTGTCCGCCCCCACAATGATTTTATGCTTTTCGCCACACAGAATCCGCCAGGGCTCTATGGTGGAAGGAAGCATTTGTCGAGGGCTTTCAGGAATAGATTTCTCGAGTTGCATTTTGACGAAATTCCACATGAAGAGCTCGAAAGGATTCTTACTGACAGATGCTCGATTGCACCCTCCTACAGCAAGAAAATAGTTGAGGTATACAATGCTCTCAGTATTCAACGTCAGTCGACTAGACTTTTTGAACAAAAGAACTCTTTTGCTACTTTAAGAGATTTGTTTAGATGGGCTCTGAGGGAGGCAATTGGTTATGAAGAATTAGCTGCCAATGGCTATATGATTCTTGGGGAAAGGGTCAGAAAACTAGACGAAAAGGAAATGGTGAAGACTACGATAGAAAAGGTAATGCGAGTGAAGTTAGACATGGAGGCCTATTACGGAAAGTTGGAAAATGAGGCATTTACAAGTTTTGAATCTCCTATAATATGGACAAAGGCTATGCGTAGATTAGGCGTTTTGGTTTATAATTGTCTTAGATACAATGAGCCAGTTTTACTTGTTGGCGAAACGGGTTGTGGAAAGACAACAATCTGTCAAGTTCTCGCAACTTACTTGAAAAAGGAGCTAACTATAGTTAATTGTCATGAAAACACGGAGACAGGAGATATTTTGGGTTCTCAAAGGCCTGTACGAAATAGACTTGAGATTCAAGGTGAATTAGTCCGCATGTTGATGTCAATTTTCGAAGCCTTGCAAATTAATATATCGCTTGACAAATCCAGGTTAAGTGAATTACTTAAAATATACGACGCAACTGAATCTTTTGATGGAATAGATCCAAATATTATCGGGGAGGTTAATGAAAGGCGAAGTGTTGTTTCATCACTTTTTTCTTGGTACGACGGTCCTCTAGTGCTGTCTATGAAAAGTGGAAACTTCTTTTTGTTGGACGAGATCTCGCTCGCTGATGATTCTGTCCTTGAAAGACTTAACTCAGTATTAGAGCCTGAAAGAACACTCCTTTTGGCTGAAAAGGGGGTTGACGACGTCAACGTTTGCGCTAGGGATGGTTTCCAATTTTTAGCTACCATGAATCCTGGAGGAGACTATGGCAAGAAAGAACTCTCTCCGGCTCTTAGAAACAGATTTACAGAAATTTGGGTTCCTTCTATGGACGACATGGAAGATATCAGACAGCTAATTTCCAATAAGTTGAACAGTTCATATTGGTATCTTGTTGACGTGATTCTATTTTTCTCTGAATGGTATGGAAAAAAATTTGGAGGTGGCCAAATTGATAACGGTGTTATATCATTAAGGGATATATTATCTTGGGTTGAGTTTATTAATACTTTGGTTGACAACATTGGACCCTCAAAGGCTGTTACACACGGTGCATTGATGGTGTTTATTGATGCGATAGGTACTAACAACACTTCTTACCTTTCTGATGACAGGGAAAGTTTGAAGCAAATCAAGCTAGAGTGTTTGCAAAAATTATCCAGTTTAATGAATGAAGACGTTTTATTTATCTACGACGAGCGTTATGAGGTTAGTTTGGATGATAATGTACTAAAATGCGGTCCCTTTTCTATCCCTCGAAAATTCACCCCAGACAATTACAACTCCATCAATTTAAGCGCACCTACCACGGCAAAAAACACAATGCGTGCTCTCAGAGCTATGCAAGTTGGAAAACCTATTTTGCTAGAAGGCAGCCCAGGTGTAGGGAAGACAAGTTTAGTATCTTCGTTGGCCTCTTCAACTGGTAATAAATTAGTGAGGATTAATCTTTCTGAGCAAACAGATCTTCTAGATCTTTTTGGGTCGGAGTCTCCATCTGAAGATGGGAAAGCAGGAGAATTTACTTGGAGAGATGGCCCATTTTTAAGAGCTATGAAAGAAGGTGAGTGGGTTCTTTTGGATGAAATGAATCTTGCTTCCCAGTCTGTACTAGAAGGCTTAAATGCGACATTAGACCATCGTGGAATGGTTTACATTCCTGAATTGGACAAATCTTTTCCTCGGAATAAAGGATTTACTGTTTTTGCAGCACAAAATCCTCAGTATCAAGGGGGTGCCAGAAAGGGGTTGCCAAAATCTTTTGTTAACAGATTCACCGTTGTCTATAATGATACCTTAGAAGCTGAAGATATGAATGTTATATGCCACACTCTTTTTCCAAACATTGAGAAAGACATCACTTCTAAGTTAATTTCATACGTGGATCGTTTGAACGAAGAAGTTTGTATAAAGAAAATGTGGGGCTACGCGGGTAGTCCTTGGGAGTTTAATTTGCGTGATATTCTAAGGTGGCTTGATTTTCTAAGCTCAGATTGCATTTCAAATGTAAGAAGACCTGAAGAATTCTTGAATATGATAGTCTGCCAAAGGTTCCGTACGGAAGCGGATAGAAGTAGGGCTCGTATGCTATTTGAATCGACGTTTGGATCGAACTGGAAGCGTGAAAATTATTACAATATAGGGGAACAGTATGTTCAAGTTGGTAATGCATTCATGAGGAGGGGAAAAACGCAACAAAACCGCCGAGCATCCCTACTACCCTTGCAATGTAATTTCGAAATTATTGAATCAGTTTTGCACGGCATTAACCATAATATACCTCTAATAATAACAGGACCATCAAATTCTGGTAAAAGTTGTATGATAAAATTTGTTGCCAGCATTGTTGGATCAGACATCGAAGAATTCGCAATGAATAGTGATGTTGATAGTATGGATATACTAGGTGGATATGAACAAGTAGACTACGTTAGAGACATTAGGAATTTGCTTACCGATACCAGCAGAATTCTTTTGGATGTTCTAGTCAATGTGTTTTACAACGAAAGTTTTGAGGAGCTGAGATTTTTAAAGGCTTTGGTTTTACTTAATTACGTCACTAATGAGGAAATTGATATCTCGAAATTCGAAGATTTCTGTCATATATTGGAAGAAAGTTTAAGTTCTATTGCAGATGCTAGGCTTTTGCATTGTCAACAAATCTCAGCAATCATATTGAAAAACATAAGAGAGAGCCTGGTTTTAAATTTTAGGTGGTTTGATGGAATTTTAGTTAAAGCTGTTGAGCAAGGAAAATGGTTGATTCTTGATAATGCTAATCTTTGCAGTTCTTCAGTAGTTGATAGGTTGAACTCGCTTTTGGAGCCAAATGGTTCTCTAGTTATAAATGAATGCACTTCCAAAGATGGTGTTCCTAAGGTCTTAAAACCTCATCCCGATTTTAGGCTCTTCATAACCTTAAATCCAAAGTACGGTGAATTGTCTCGTGCAATGCGTAACAGAGGAGTAGAAATATTTATGGACACGTTGGAGAATAGGATGACAAAATTTGATAGGAAAATGCTTGGCCTCTATGAATATAATAAGGACGGTAAATATTCTATAAAGAAGAAGCCGATGCTATCATTCCTTTCGGTAGACCATTCGTCTTTCAGGCAAATTGTAATTATTGAAGATGCACTTGAACTGATAGTAAGAAGTGACGCGAAGGCTTGCGTACATGCCTTTGCTGGTGTATTAAATATGTGGAATGTCTGGGAATTAGGGAATTGGATAAGTACGGATTTTTTTTTAAATGAAAAATTACTGCCAGTAATATCCTACGTTAAGGATAGAATCTCATCCTTGGAAGATGATAAGGTGTTCACTCAGATCCAGAATATTTATTCTCCAATTTCACAGAGAGCTCAAGTATTGACGAAAGCAAACGTGGACTATTGTCAACGGCAATCGATTAATCCTTTAGTCAATCAAGATATAATACCATTAAAAAATAGTGTTCGATATTTTCCCTCCGAGTGGCATTACTTTTATGCGGTATTTTTTGCTCTTTTTGATATGCAGCGAACTTTGAGAGACATGCATAATAAGGCCGTAAATGGTAGGGCAAATGAGCTAAACTATATTGAAAGATCTATGGCCACTTACAATGGAAGAAGCCTCGAAAAAGCAGTTAAACCGAGTGTCTATTTTTTTGTTACCGGTATTTATCAATTCATCAATGATACGATGCAACATGCGTTGGACAACAGTATCATAGGTCATGAATTGTTGTATGAAGAATTGTTCGAGTTATCTATAATTTGGTCATGTATGATTTTTACATCTATGGAGATTGATGAATCAAGGTTAAGGATTTTTAAGGATTTGGTACAAGCGTGGCTAAACAGGTATGGTCGTACATATACTGTTTTCTGCCAGGATTTAGCAAACTCTATAAATTCATTCGCAGAGAGTGTAAACCTTGAAACGGGAAATGCAATGGAAATGATCTGGATGCACTTCAGAAATACGTATCCTTCCTCGGAGGCCGAGTGGGTGATGGTAAAGGAGTTAATAAATATTTCGGGGAATTTTGATAAAATGTTATCAAAGCAGTTCCCTGATGTCCAAGACTTGTTGATTCAATTGCGAAAATACATTCTACACCTTTATGAGGATGTAGTGCATGGCGCCATTAGTAAGGATGAGTGGTATCTTGTGTCTGGCAGCTTAAAGTCAAAGTTGTCAGAACTAGATCAATTATCTGATTCTTTGTTATGCAAACGCAGGAATTTATTTCAGTATGAGTTTCATTTAATATCGAACTTTGTTACAAACTCTATTTATGAAGGAAGCGATACCGACGAACTTAAGCTAGCAAATCTTGCGAATAAAAAAACTATTCTCCGTTTGCAAACTTCCAATGAAGATATATTTAATCCTTATCCTAAGATATTAGATTATCTTTGGGCATATCTGGAAGACAATAGATATGTGACTGGCTTATTATCTTCAGACTTGATTTCGTCTTCTATTTATAAATGTTTTAGCTTCATTTCTTGCCCCGGTAGAGAGTTGGAACAAAATGTGGAGGACCTTAAATACTTAGGTACTTCATTAATGCTATCTTCAGGGGCTGTGCTTACAGATCAAAAGGTCAAATATTGTGAAATATTGATCAAATGGATCATTAAATTGCTCGACACTCTCAAGATGAGTGGTCAAGACTATACAGTATTCACTCAAATTAAAAACAATCCAGGGCCAGTGACGTTCGAGGTTATTCAAAAGCTTGAGACTATTATTTGTAATTTGCAAGATGAAGTAGTTTCTTCTAAGATAAAGCAATTGTTGCTTTCATCTGTACGTTCGCTTCAGGGGGCTAAGGGTTTCCGAGATCTAGGAAGAAGTTGGATATTCTTTTCAACCGCTGCATTGCAATTATACGTGCCCAGTTCGCCCTATGACCCAGCTATCAGAGAACATATAAACTATACTTTATATGAAGAAAGAAGTGACTATAGTGAACAACTACAAGAGACCTGGAAGCTGTTGAGAGAAGTATTTTCAGGGGAACAAGAGACATTACTAGAAAAAGCGCTACCTAGAGTGGAATCTATACATGCACCGAAGAGGCCTAGAGTTTACAGACCAAGAACTTCAGTGGATGGTCTTTTTGAAGAATGGAAATATTTCTTGGATTCTACTGTTGCTTATGCTTCTCTCATGCGTTTAGTTAACTCCATCGAAAAGGGTAGCCCGACAGCATTTCAGCAGGTTGCAATGCTTCGAAATTCCGCTAATCAATTTTTTGCCGGTATGAGTACTAGGCATATGTACTATTGTGACATAAACGATATTTTATTTGGTTTTGTATCTGGGATTATGTTTGGCTTGGAGTTGATGCTAGTACAAGTTAAAAATGATAGTGTAAATTTCAATTTAGGGGCCCTTGACTTAGTCAAAGTATCAAAGATCATGGAGCCATTAGAGATTTGCGGTATGATGGAGTCCATGAGAAGCTTTTGCAAGGATATGCCTTTGAGTAGCGCATTACCAGAACAATTGATTCTTTTTATCGTCAGCCTTTGCTTTACTCAGAAGAACTTGAAACATGATGATAAAATTACGGAAGCATTAAATGGATCTTTGGAAATACTATATCTCAGATGGAAAGCACGCTGTGTAGAAGAAGAAAATAACTATATTAAAACGAGTAGTTTGTACAAGCATGCTGACCAGGATCAAAATTTAAAAGATGATTTCGAAAAACTCTTTCCAGATTATGACAACATTTTGAATATTGAAGGTAATGATGGTGCTAATAATAATTCTTTTGAAAGTTTGTACATTAGATTGGCAGATTCATACATTGATGCTTATCTAAATGGTAAGACGGACAACGTTACGCAGTTGGTATTAAAAGGAAGTAATGTATCAAGCTTGCTTTATAGTTATACGTCTGAATTAAGGTCAGGGATGATGGACTCAGAACTGATGGCCACCCTTGTGAATGTTATTTCTAGCTCGCTAGAAGCAGTTGAAGCAAACGGTAAGGAAATTGATTTTTACAGAGGTCATTCGATAGGAGACTCGAAGCGGGCAATGTGCCTCGTTTTATCTCTTTGTTTACGCGTCAAAAAAATTTTACAACAGTGGCCTGAAAACACTCTATTAGTCAATATTTTCATAGCATCAGATGAATTTTTGGGCTACCCAGTTAAAGTGAGTATAGGAAAAATGTTGCAAAAAGTAGAACAAATTCATCTACTTGTCGCGGAATGGGAGAAATACGCACATACTGAAGTCTCTCTTAAACATAGCTACGACGGATTAACTCTGTTGATTATTTCATGGAGAAAACTCGAGTTAAATACTTGGAACTCTTTGTTGAGGAATGAAGAGATAGACTCGACGAAGGACATTGGAAAATGGTGGTTTCACTTATTTGAAACAATTGTTATTCCTGTCCTCACAAAAGAAGAAACGCAAAATGACATTGACCTAATTCATGCTTTAAATTTATTTCTCAGTCAATCTAATCTAGGAGGGTATGAGAAGAAGTTAAAGTTGCTCAAAGCGTTCAGAAATAATATCGAAAGTCTTGATAGCCTGTGCAGTGTCTTTGGTATATTGTCTAATGTACTAAGCTTTTTTGACCAGTTCACGCCATTAATCCGTGAAAGGATCATAAATTCAAAGAAGGACTTAGAGAAGGAAATACATGACGTGATTTTGCTTGCAAGCTGGAAAGACGTTAATATCGAAGCTTTGAGACAGAGTTCACGTCGCTCTCATAATAATCTCTATAAAGTAGTGAGGAAATACAGATCTCTTTTGGCCACATCAGTTTTACCTATAATCCAATCTGGTTTACCTTCAGATGGAAAGTTTAACTACAATTATAAAGAGTTAACAATTCCCGAAAAGATAAATATAGATTTTGACCTATTGAAACCTTACTGTGAACTGGTTGAATCATGGGGTAATAGAACTAACCTCCTTAGAACTTTAGATGTACCAAATGTTACAATGGATCAGTACGTGAGGGACATTAAGTCTAGAAGGATCCCTGATATTTATCAAATGGCTAAAAGTTTATTGAGTGAGAGTGACCGACTTCGCAATGAAACACCTAAGTTATTGAATAAGGATAATAAGAAGAAGATAGCTGCGTTGAAAAACGAGAAACGCAAGCTTTTGTCTGATACGTTGAAGGAGGCTAGACGTATCGGTCTCAGAACAACTACCAGAGCCGACATAAAAAAGACGTTGGAAACGGTTAATGTCATTCTTGTATACAGTAGGCCATTCTGTTGTCCTTATACCGAGTCCCTCGATGCTTACTTTTACCGCACACTTGAGATGCTTCCACGACTTAAAACTAATATGATAAATGCTGTAGAGGATGCTCCTCGCCAAGACCTAGAAAGAAGTTTCTCCGTGGTAGAAAATCTCCTCTTTCTGTTGATTAAAAATAGAGACATCGTTTTAAGATTTTCCGGCAACTTTGTCGAACTAGAAAAAGGCTATTCCATGTTGGTCAAAGTGTCAAAATTATTTTTTGGCAAAGAAAAACTACTCGATAGAAAACTGGGGTATTCTTTCCTACTACATGCAAAGAATTTTGAAGAGTTTATGGTGAACTTTCCAATAACTCTTGACTATGCTATGCATACATTGAGAAACAGTGAACAGTTTACGGGAGGTGTTGATTTGGGTATTTATTATAAAATCAAACTGTGTTTTTCTGAATTAGAAAAAGAATACCGAGACGTTGATCAAACAATAACTACCAGTGGTTATAGCTCTTATTTTAGACACTTGTGTGAATTTTATGAAACTACGGTGTACGAATTGTTAGAATGGAAATCGTATCACAAAAAACAATCATTTTTGGCGGATATTATTTTGAACTGGTTATATGAACGAAATCATTTAAAGGAATTGCAACCAGAAAATAATGCAACTGATCATCCTACAACAAATGTTGAAAATATTGAACATAATCTTAGGAACTTATCAATTTTGACTATGGTAGTGACTCAAGAATTAATGCAAATGAATTCGAATTTTTCGGAAGAAGATGACGGTTGGTTTATGAAAACAGAAGGGTACGTAAAGGAATTCCTCCGCTTGATGAATCACTCTAAAGTCTTGAAGCACTTATGGAAGTGTATTAATTCTATTGTGAATATTGAGGGAGCGAGCGAATACAGTGATGTAATCAGTTCTCTAGTTTCCTTTACATTGCCATGGATTTGGCAATACTTTGCTCTCTCTCGTGATATCTTTGAAAGAGTGAGAGATAATTATGAGCGAAATTGTCATTCAACTTATATTTTTGCGTCTTGCCTTTCGAATTTGAGCAGTCAAGGGTTTTGTGCACCAAAACCTCCTTCTGAAGAAACAGCTGATGATAATTTGCAAGAGGGAACTGGACTAGGCGAAGGTGAGGCCGAAAATGCTAATGAAGAAAATATAGATACCGAGGAAGACTTGGCGGAGACTGCTAAGGATTCGGAGAAACAAGATGAAGATGAAAACGAAGCAGATAATGATGACGATGCGCTTGAAGCAGAGAATGATCTCCAGGGCTCTATGGAAGATGCAACCGGCTCAGAAGATGAACATGATGAGAACGAAATGGATGAAGAAGTTGATGATAATGACGAAATTGATACGAACGCTATAGATGAAAAGATGTGGGGTGATGAGTCACAGGACTCGTCTAAGGAAAAGGATTCTAAGGAAATGCCGGAGAATTCAACCCAAGGAGATACTGAAGCTAAAGAGGAAGATAAGGATGAAGGGACAAATAATGAAAACCAAAAGGATGCAACGAAGGAGGACACCGAGAATAACAAGGATGAATTGGAAAATGATGAGGGAGAAGAAGAAGAAAAGGAAGTGGGCGAACAAGAAGATGCCATTCGTGATGAGGAAAACGAACGTGTTGATGAAAATGTCCCTGATTCTGAAGCTCTTGAATTACCCGAAAATATGAACCTCGACTCTGATGAGGAACAAGGAAGCCAAGAGCTGTCGGATGAAGTAATGGAAGAAGATGACTTAAATGCCGAAACCAGTTTAGACGATGAACCAAAAATGGACCAAGAAGACTCTGAAAACAATGAAAAAGAGGAGGAAAACAATGAAAACTTTGAAGCAGGCAATGAAGAACTTGATGAAGACCATGGTAAAGACCAAGGAGAGAGAGAGGAACCTGAGGAACCTGAGGAATCTGATTTACCACAAAAATCAGATGTCGATAAGATGGATGATGAAGACATTAATAAAAAAGATGAGCCGTTATCTAAGGAACAACAACCACTTGATGCATCTAACACTGTTCAGTCCGATGCTGGTGTTGATGAAGATTCGAAAGAAGAAAATACCGAGGCGGAAACTCAAGGGTCTGGTAAAATGAATGAAGGCACGGGAGCTTTTGACAAACATGAGTCATCCGGAAGTGGAGGTGAAAATCTCAATAATGAAGAAAGCGAAAACACAGAACAGGAGCATAATAATGTCGAAGATGCTCGTGATGCAATAAAGGAGTCACTAAAGCAATTAGGAGATAGTTTGGAAGACTTTTATCGTAATAGAGAAGATATTAGAGAAAATATGGGTGATGATAATGGAGATCAAAACAATAAGGTAGAGGAACCTGATGAGTTTGAACATATTAGCGGAGAAAATAATAATTTTGATACGCAAGCCCTTGGTTCTGCTGATAAAGAACAAATTATGTCCATGAATGAAGATGATATAAATGATCAACTAGACAATCCAGAAGATCAAAATGACAATGAGACTAACTTAGAAAAGGAAAATGAGGACGAGAATAAAAATAAAATTGACATGGGTGATTCTGATCCAACCAAGAACTACGATAACGAGCATGAAATGGATATAGGTGATAAAATTCGTGATATTCGCGATGAGGAAAAACCGAAAGACTACGAGAACATGTCTACAGATGAGTTCGATAATGAAGAAGAGATGGACTGGAATAGTTATGATCATGAGAATATGTCTCAGGATTTGGCTCCTATTGAAATGAACGAAGCGCGTTCTCGCTGGAGAAATAGTGAACTTTCTGCACTGGATTTGGCCTCGGGTCTTTGTGAACAACTTAAATTAATATTAGAACCAACAGTGGCAACGAAATTAACAGGAGACTACAAAACTGGTAAAAGGCTAAACTTAAAAAGAATCATTCCTTACATAGCATCAGACTTTAAGAAGGATAAGATTTGGATGAGGCGTACAAAGCCTTCTAAACGTGACTATCAAATAATGATAGCTATCGACGATTCGAAGTCTATGAATGAAAGTAGGTGCTCTGAACTTGCTTTGAACAGCATTGCATTAGTTTCTAAGGCGTTATCTCAATTAGAGAGTGGCGGATTATCAATAGTAGGATTCGGAGAGCTGGTGAGGTTATTGCATCCTTTTGAAAAACCTTTCTCTTGCCAAGAGAGTGGACCGAAAGTATTTCAATGGTTGGACTTTCAACAAACCAAGACTGACATTAGAAAGTTATGTGAAGAGTCAATAAAGATATTCAACCGAGCCAAGGTGAACACAAACAACGATTTATGGCAATTGGAAATTGTTCTTTCGGATGGTGTATGTGAAGATCATGAAACAATTCGTAAACTAGTAAGAAAGGCTCGTGATGAGAGAGTTATGTTAGTTTTCGTGATTATTGACAAGGTCAACTCGAATGAATCCATATTAGATATGAGTCAAGCTTCTTATGAATTCGATTCGCGTACTGGCGCAATGAATCTTAACGTCCAAAAGTACTTGGATACTTTTCCTTTTGAATTTTATGTGGTTGTGAGAGACATAAATGAATTACCTAAAATGCTTTGCTCGATTCTTAGGCAATACTTCTCTGAAATAGCATCTACGTCATGATTGTGTAGTAGTAATAGAGAATTAACAGAATCGTTATTATATAAGTGCCAAATGTAAATATAAGGTAAAGAAATTGAGCGACTTTATCATAATTGCTTTTTACTGTCCACTTTTATTCGGTGCCTTTTCGTTGGAGACAACCTTAGCGATACATAATGACATATCATCTAACTTTCCACCAGTAATGAACTTGTGTCTCTTTTTTTCCGCATTATATGCGTTGACTTGTTCGCTATATGGCGTGCCAATATTGTCGTCGAATGCTATTTCTTTTGCCTTGATAAGAAGTTTATTAGTTGCTTCTCTTAGGTTGTCTCGTTGCAAATTCAATAGCGTATCTACGTAGTGCGAAATCTCCCAGTCATAGAGATTATCAGATATGCCGTCGGAACACATAACAATTATATCACCTAATTCTAATTTTACGCTATCGACCCACGCTATTTCAGAAGGAATTTTCGACAAAGTATGTGTGCCAATTTGCTGAGGGCACAAAGAAGATACCATCTGTTCAGCATTTGATTTTATAATTTCCCCGTCTCTCATGATATACATCTTAGAATCACCAATGCTAATCATTTTCAAATATTTTCCGCTTAACATCCCGAAAACTAGTGTTGAGGAACCCTCCAGGTTCTGAAGATCCATTAAATGGGATGTATGCAAATACGTATCGTCCAAAATCTGATATATATCTCTTTTGTTTAAGTGGTATGGTGCATGGCTGATTTTATACTCCGTCATTAGCCGGCTTAACGTTTCCACCATTGAACGAGACCATACACCGGATGAAAAGTGCCCTTTTCCATCTTCCCATCCTGATACGCCATCAGCTAGTGCTAGAATAGTAGGCGAAACAAGCATGGCATCATCACCTGCTTTAATGGACAAAGTATCTATAGGAGAACCATGCGGCCTTCTTCTTGGCAAAAGCGAAGTTAGCTGTGTAGGATCTGACAATTCTGATAAGGATGAAATTATTGGGTCACTTTTATTACTGTGGAATGCAAAGGATGCGCAAGCGTACTCAAACTTATAATTATCATTAGCAATTTTTCTCATTTGTTCCTTGGTTACCAAAGGATATTGGATATAAGGTACTCCCTCGTCTTCATCTTCTTCCGTTGCATTTGATAAGAAAAACTCTTTGATTCCTTTTAAAACTCTTGTGCCAGATAGCCTTTGTATGCGATGCAAGTCATCTAAAAATAGGCTCTTTCTTGTTCCACGGATAAAGGGCTGAAGGAACATAATATTCTGTTTTTAATTATACTTTAGCACCAACACCGCTCAAATATATCCAATTTTCTTCCCATCAAGCTGCTTTTGCTAAAGCCTTATATATAGAAGTTATTTTTTCTTAGCATTTATATGTACGCACAGGTCGATGCGAAGATAAATTTTTAAGATTCCCATTATCGTTTTCAAAATCACTAACATAATGTCTACAACGAATTATTTAACTATGTAGAAACAACAGCATCATGGATGGTAGTGTAGGGAGGTGGGATAGAGTTGTGTAGTTCAAACTGTCTTTCACCTTGATTTACTAACATTTCTACCCCAGGTATGACGTTCCATTGGAAGGATTCCCTTGCGACTCTCATTACTGGGGTATACCTAGGCTTATACGAAGCTTCTAAAAGAGTAGGTGTAAAACTACCTCTTCTGGATTTAATACCAAGACTTAATATTTTTTTTATGCTTTCATGTATAAATTCATCCAAAGGCTTGTCAGCAGGTATACAAGACACCACCAATGATATCGGCTGCGCAGCATCTATTTTCTCCGAACTATCCAATATCTCAACATTAAAGTCTTCTGGTAATTCATTTTTCAAGGTATGCAATTTCGAAGCAGTTCTATTAAGCATGTAAATAGTCAGACAACCAATTTTATGTAAAGCATATGCAGCTGCTCTTGCGGTTCCGCCAGCACCCACAACAAGTCCACAGACATTTGACTTTCCTAGAGATGGAATTCCCTCACGAGAAAGAGATTCGCAGATTCCGACCCAGTCCGTGTTATCCCCAAGAAATTCACCTCCAGGAAGCTTAATAATAGTATTTATGGCCCCAATAGTACTGGCAGCTTCAGATAATACGGCAACATACTTCATCATGTCGATTTTGAGAGGCATGGTGATGGCCAAGCCACCAAAGTCATCTCTTTTCATTAAACTCTGGTATACCTCATCTGCATTGGACGACTCAAATAAGCTGAATTTATGAGGCAAACCCAATCGTTTGTACCCAGCATTATGTAAATGAGGCGAACGCGAATGTGCTATGGGATTGCCAACTACCCAAAAGTTCTTTCCGACCAAACTACCAATAGCTGAACGAAGTTCATTGATTTTTTGTACGCTCATTTGGGAGGAAAATGATTTCGAAGGGAGAAGATCATGGGTGACCGGTGTGAAAAATTCGTTCAAAACGTAAGACAAAGAACCTTTATAACCCTCATTGTATGCTATTAAAGGCTTTGTATTACACATTTTCCTAAAATCCTCGAAGTTGAAATTATCGGAAAAGTCTTTTGCATCACCAACAAGCTTGACAGCATCAAAATTCAATGAAACCGCCTTAGAGTATAATCGAGACCAAGTCTCTTTGTTCCATGAATAATCGCCTTCCCTTTCATAATAGGTGCCAATTATTTGCGTAAAGCGCTTTGTGGATATCATCTCCGTAAGAAAATTACTAGGAAGAGAAAGCGGAATTTCGACAAAATCCACACCTAATTGAAGGGTGAAAGTTATTAGGTCTTTTAAGTAGTTCAAGTCTTTCACGGATATGTTTCCGCCGCCTTGACTTTCTGTTTTCAAAGAAAGTACCACCGGAAGTCCAACATACCTCCTTAAAATGGCAATCTGCTCCACTATGAAGAATTTATTATTGCTTTCCAACAGAGCTAAATTCACTATCACTGCTTGACAGCCGTCAGCTAAACGGGAGAAACTTCCAATAGCATCATTTAAGTTCAGATAAGACAAGTCTAAGCAAAAAGAAATACCTGAAGGAGATCTTTGCGTCGTCTCTCCCGTCAAGGTTTTCAAAAACTCAATGAACAGAGATTTTAAATGATTAAAATCCCACTCACTAGAACAGCTCAATGAGTAAAAAATGTGAGACGAGCAATCCAAATAAAAATTTTCTCTCCTGTTCCAAACCTCTCTTATTTCGTTCATATATGATGGTCTTGACGGGTCAGATGATAAAAATGCGATTGATTCATCAATGTCGCGGTGTAAATGCAATACAATACCACCAATCTCAGTAAAGTTTTTCAAGAAACGACGGATAGGTTCACTTTCCACAACACCTCCACCAGTGGATATTACGCACTCTCGATCATTTGTTTTAATACATTCATCGAATAGGCTTGCTTCAAGTTTGCGAAATTCATCCCACCCGTGTGAAGAGATAAACTCTTTTATATCACCGTATTTGATCTCAAATTCATTATCCAAGTCAAGTAACCTAAAACCCAAATAAGAAGCCATAGTTTTCGACAAAGTAGTCTTGCCTGAAGCCCTCATCCCTATTATTATTATACTTTTCCTGTCGAAACCCTTCGAAGAGTAAGTATTTTTTTCGAGTGTATGATCATAACCGTTTAAGGTAATATTGAAGCTTTGGTGTAACACATCCCACCATTCTGGCCAAGTTTTAGAAGTACATTCCTTCTCTTGAATTAATACCGGTTCTGAACATAAAGTGGCTAACAAAGAAAGAGACATTGCAACTCTATGGTCATCATAAACCTTAACACCCCCATTTTGAAGCGAAGGGAGCCTTAAGGAACTATGGCTCACTCCGTGGATTTCAATACCATCAGGCAACTCATTAGCATAGACACCGAATTTGGCCAATTCAGTCACCATTGCGTTTATACGATTGCACTCCTTTACTCTCTGGTTAGCTATTCCTACTATACTCGTAGAATTAACTCCATCATTAGCAACTGCAGCGACAACAGATGCTGTCAAAAAAGCGTCAGTCATTGGCTCCATATTAACATATTGCAATGGCTTTAGCAACCCTAAAGGAGGGCCGGTAACTGTAGTCGAATGAAACTCTTGCTTTACTTCACACCCCATTGGTTTCAAGACTTCGACTGCAAACCTGGCATCACCTTGCAAAGATGAAGACCCAATATTAGGTATAGTCACAGTAGTTCCAGTTAAAGCTGCAAAAGCCAAAGGGTAGGTAGCTGAAGAGGCATCAGACTCTATAATGTACTCTGTTGGATTCACATAAGAGCCTTTCGGAATATTATAAGTGTAGGGTTCGGACTCTGATCGCGTTACGACAATTGAGAAATCTCTCATCATCGCAATGGTCATATCGATATATAATTCCGATATAGGTTTCCCACCAACCAAGGCCAATGTTACAGGATTTTTAGCATAAGGTGCGCACATTAAAATCGATGAGACATACTGAGAAGAAGTAGTAGCAGAAAGTTCTATTCTTCCACCGCTGAAACCACTTGATGAGTCAAATCTAAGCGGAAGTGATCCTTGTTTATTAAGGTACTCGATTCCGGCTCCATTTGACCTCAAAGCATCAACTAGAGGACCTATTGGTCGTTCCTGCATCCTGGAGTTCCCTGTTAAAACGACACCACTATTTGACTTCTTGTTCGACTGTGTTAACAAGGCAACTGTAGTCAAAAACCTTGAAGCTGTGCCCGCATTTCCGAGATATAATGGGTTCTCGGCAGCGTTTAGTTCTCCACCCTTTCCATTCACAACTAATACATTCCCGTTGTCCTTTAGATTAAAGTCTGCACCATTTAACTGAGAAATAGCATTTAACATATGTTTTGTATCTTCAGAATGCAATAAATTCTTAATCCTAACTTTTCCAGTTCCTAGAGCTGCTAATATGAGCGCTCTGTTTGAAATCGACTTTGATCCAGGTGGTAAAAGGACCGAATGTTGAGGTATCATATTTCTTGAATAAGGACTAACTAAGACATCGGGGGATATTATTAACGACAAATCTTCTTTAGATACTTGATGCGCCTTATCTCTAAAACATTTACCTATGTCTTCCAATAAAACGCACTTTATGTTCTTGCCGTCATTTTTCTTATCTATAGCCATTTTTTCTATTAAAGCACTTACGTAGACGTTAGCACGTTTGTACCCAATTTTCCCCAAAAATGATGTCTCGTCGAGTGAAATGGGTAATTGATAAGAGGAAAGACATCTCTGCAATCTCGAGACGGAAACGGACGAGAGTATACCACTGTACCTAGAAAGTTGGGCCTCTAAGACCATACCGATAGATACACATTCACCATGTAAAGCTTCAGGCGTTACGAGAGCTTCAATGGCATGACCAATTGTGTGGCCGAAATTTAGTAAATTTCGCAATCCGGATTCCTTTTCATCCGAAGAAACAACTTCTGCCTTTACCTTAGCTGATTGTAGCACTGACTCTATCAAATGGTCTTTTACTGCGGATAAGTGGATTTTGTCTTCGCTTACAACAGTGATAAACTCATCGGCAAAAGCTTCAAGCCTCCTAAATTCCCTTTCGTTCCAAATCGCTGCGGTTTTTACAACTTCGGCCATTCCATTTATAAATTCTCTTTTAGGTAAAGTTTCTAGAAACGAAATGTCAATAAAAACATAAGCTGGTTGATGAAAAGCACCAATGAAGTTTTTTCCTTTAGGTGTATCTATGGCAGTTTTTCCACCAATTGATGAATCTACCATAGCTAATAAACTCGTCGGTACTTGTACGTATCTAACACCCCTCATAAATGTAGCAGCAACAAAACCGATCATATCTCCAATAACACCACCCCCTACTGCCAAAATTACGGTATCTCTTGTGCAACCTTTTTCTAAGAGGAAATCCTCGACAGAAGCCTTGGTTTCACGATTCTTATGGTTTTCTCCCGGAGAAACGACATACTGTATCAACGAAGACAGTGAACGGATACTTGATAAGTTTTTGCGAAATGACTCAAGCAAGTCAGAAAATGCTTTGGTCTTCGCAATATTCTTGTCCGTAACAATAACATATGTTGAGGACGCTAAATTAGATATAGTTTCTCGCACAATATGATCATGGATACTGTAGCCAATATGGATTGTTTCTTTTCCTAATATTGGCACTTTCTTCAAGTCCGACATGACCAATTTTTATCTACGACGTTAATGGGCGATTTAGAACTACATTGAAAAAAATTGTTCTCACTGTTCTATTAACTTATTTTTTTTTTTTTTTTCCTTTTTTTTTTACGAAACTACAAATTGGTATCAAGCAGCTTAACATACTGCTCGCATTCCACCAAAGTAGCATTAGGGTTATCTAATTGCCAACCCAAGATTTCTTCATTAATCCTTCCTAACCAGGGACCAGGCTTTTTATTAAGAATACTCGATAAAGTTTTTCCATCAATCATTAGCTTTAATTTTTCCACATATCTTAAGTCTCTCGCTATGATTTTACTAAATAAATTGTTATATTTCTCTATTACGTGAGACAACTGCGATGTATCTGAAAGGCAATGATGGTTCAGAGGGCCAGGTTGCTCTACCAATGATGGCCATTTTAAGAGTTTGATACAGTCGTTCCAACAATTTAAAAGAAGGTTCAAAGATGAATTTTCTCCAAACATTCTTAAATAGAAACCAAACTTCGAGCGACTGATACCATCAGGATTTTGCAATATTTCCTCCAACTGAGGGTGAAAAACTTCAGATGCACGCACAATATTCGATACTATCTCAGCTTCATTCTTTGAGAAAGTTAAACTATTCTTCAACAAGAAGTCAACAAAGTTCACTGGGAGGGCCTTTCGAGGGTTAACTCTAATAGTAATCAGACGAAATGGTTGTAAAATAATACAGAGCCAGAGCAATACTTGCGACTGACTTCCATCTAAAATTTTTAGGTATTCACTCTTGATTTCTGAGCGAGGTGATTCAGATAAACATTGTTTTAAAATAGGGAATGATGCTGTCGCTTGGTTTATTCTCTGTGGCAAAAAAGCACTGATATTATCAATCTGGGCTATTACCAGCGGCTCATTCATTCGCATTATGTGGCTATGTAAAGAGCCGAGACTGAAGACTGCATTTGTTAGTCCAACATGATTAACGATATTCAAGCCATATTCAGTGTTTGGAGAGCCCAAAATTTTCTCTAATTCTACTCGCACTCTTTCCTTACTAATCTTATTTTCCAAAGCAACTTTTATTTCGGGATTTTTCATCGCCTCCAAAGTGTTTCTTTCTATAGTAAAATCAAATTTACAAGCAAACCTAATCATACGCAATACCCTCAAAGGATCATCTAAAAAAGTTTTTAGTGCAGATAAAGGAGACCTTAAGATGCCATTCTTCAAGTCCTCAAATCCTCTACCCGTGAAATCTTCGACCTTGCTCTCATTTAGATTGTAAAATAAAGAATTTAATGTAGCATCTCGCCGATACGCGTCTTCTTCGGCCGTTCCAAATTCTATATCCGGGACCCTGCTATCTGAAGAGTACTTTTCAGAGCGCAAATTGACGAAATCTACCTCCAATCCAAATAGTTTAGTTGTGCAGGTTTCCAAATGCTTCGACTTCTCCGAATTTTTCTTGATTAGGTGAAAGGAAGCAAGTCGCTGCTCGGGATGTGTAGACTCCAAGTATTTTTGCAAACCAATTACAAAGTCTTGGCCTGAAAGGTGATTAATTGCGATATCCAAGTCGTTGCTTTCTCTTCCTAGTAATTTATCTCTTACCCAACCACCGGTGACTCTTAAAACTAAACGTTCTTGCTTTTCTCGAGACACATTATAATGGCTACAATATTCCATTAATAGTTTTTGTATTTGATGTTCGGCATCGTTCAATCTTATCTGTGGTTTGATATCACTTTTCATTGTGAAATGCTTGATATTCTTGATGATAGGTAAATTTATTCTAGATGGGTTGACCTTAAGAAATCTAAAACAGCTCGTCAATGCTTTCATACAAGACCAATTTATCTCATAGATAGCACAACGACTTATCCGAGAGTATAGATCGCTTCAGAGAATAGACGATGCTCTCGAAATATTCGCTCAAAGCGAAGCTAAAAAAAAAAAATTCATATATATATTATATAAGAAGCAGAGAGAGAGAAAGAAGTACTTAATAACACAGAACCTATGGTTCTCCAGCAGAAGAGAATAAAAGTGAAGTTTCTTTTCAAACAAGATGTAGAATAGTACTTGTTACGTATACATATCCATCAATTTGGACTTCGTTATCATTCACCATGTTAAAAAAAGACCTGTATGGATTAATTAATTAATTTTCTTTTATTTACACTTACCTAATTGTCTTCACTTGACAGCTCATGCGCTCGTTAACTCACTATTCTCTCATGTTGTCTACTTAATCCTCGTTGATCGTGGCCAATTATCTAGATGCTTCTGTAATTCTATCTACCTGCATACTTCGATATCTCTTAACTACTCGAGGATAGCTTTCTGCATTCCCCAGAGTAATCAGTATATAGCCTTCTGGACTCGCATTAGATCTATGAGGATTCTCTCGTTTAGTTATGCTTACTTAATCTTCTTGCTTAACAACTGATCTACTCACTAACTCACACTAAGCTCTTGTTAGCTACCTAATCCTCAGTTTGACCTAAGCTACTTATCTAGATATTTCTTATAACTCAAGATATTCGAGTGCTTCGATGCTCGGTGCTTTGTGCTTGGTGCTCTCTCAACTACTGGAGCATAGCTCTCTTTATATACATTCTCTATAAGTCCGTCTCGCTGGCTCTAAGCCATAGTTCGGTCTACTCAGCCTGAGGTCACCTTCTTATGATGTTCTTGTCGTGTCTCTCAGAGATGAGTATATAAATTCCCGACTTCTTAAAAAGTCAACCAATCGGGCATGTGGTCTAGTGGTATGATTCTCGCTTAGGGTGCGGGAGGTCCTGGGTTCAATTCCCAGCTTGCCCCCTTTTTTTTAAATCCCAAAAATAGAGAACGTCGTCCTCAAAGTGAATAGATCATGGATATTAAATGTAACTCCCTATTTTACTCTGTACTCCAACCTATCAAGACTGACTTTAGAGGAAGCTTTCTTTTTTTTTTTTTTTTTTCTTATTATGAAAAAATTTCATTTTTCTTTTTTTTCTTCGTTACTGTATGTTTAATTCAAGTCGCTGTTACTAAAACGCTGCTACTAAAACGAGCTAGGCAAGCACGCTTGGTTAAAAAAGTTTATAATGTTGCTACAAGGGAGCTTCCAATATTTACAGAAATTGATGTCAGGACATTTAGTTTCGTTGATATGGTGATACGACATTATGGCAAAATGAAACTTTACTCTGTGTAAAAAGTGTAGCTTATCAAAATAATCTTTATAGTATAGAATGAAAAATTATGTAAGAAATGCATAAATTTGTCAAAAAAAAAAAAAAAAGCATTGAATTACGAAATACGTTTGCACGCTTTTGGGTTATGGCTAGCTGAGGAACATGGCAGCTAATCTGAGGGAACTTTCGCCAAATAGCAAGGACGAAAACGCATTGAATGATTCTCTTCAAACAGTCCCTGGACGTGAAAGGAAAAATACGATCTCATCACTTCAATATACGGAGACAACAACAGAGAAGATGCCCATTCTCGACGATAAACATGAAATTTTAGAGAACAAAGATATACCGAATGAAAAAAGCAACTTTAATACTACGATTGATAATACTGACCCGCATAAGAGGAATAGACTTGTCTTAATATCAAGTAACATCGAGTCTATACATCTAAGATCATTTTTAGAAGAACTAAAGAACACAAAAGAAGAGTACTTGTACTTATACCAGTTTGCATCGTTACAAGATGAAGTGTCCCTTTTACATCTTACCAGCTTAAATTTTCACACTTTAAATATATTGATAGACTATAACCAAAATTTTGTGCCCCATATGCAGCTCTTAACAAATTTTATATCGCAGAATTCTACCTATATCAAAAGTTTCAAGGAAATAACCTACCATATTCAGTTCAGTGGCCAAAAAAAGTGGTCTGACTATTTGGACAATGAAAAGACACAATATTATTCATTTCTTTCAACTCTTGGTGCTGTTGCTAGTTCACAGGTAATGCATTGCTCCATAATTAACAAGTATTCTCCCGATACAATGTTTCTAACAGAAAAGGATGAGCTCATAAAATTGGGCAAAGAGATTAACGAAGACATTCAACTTTGGCCCAACTTGAAAATACTAGATTATAGTGGAAATTATATTCGGTTATTACCAGGGGTCAGACTTCCAGATACCTTAGAGATTTTAAACATAGGAGGTGGTTTTTCGTTAGAAACTTTAACAAGTTTCAAAATGCCAAAAAATTTAAAGACGCTAATAGCATATAACGGGTCCATAACGAGCGTCGACAATATTTCGTTTCCATTTACACTTAAGTCACTTTCTTTAAAAAATAATAAACTATATTTTATCAATGGCATTGAGTATCCAATCGGCCTTGAGCTGCTTGACGTTTCCAACAACCGAGTTGAAAGTTTGAAAGGTGTAACATTTCCTCCCAATTTGAAAAGGTTACTGTTGTCTGATAATCCTATTGACTGCATCAAAGGCGTTAGGTTTCCTGATTCTATAGAATATATGGATGTGTCTTATATTCCCAATGAATCTATGTTTGGAGTTAAATTTCCTGATCTGTTGCAATATTTGAATTTGCAAAAGTCGATGACGAATCCGAGAGGCCTCAAGTTACCTATGGCTTTGAAGGAGCTTAATTTAGCTGACAACAGCGTAAACAGTATTAACTCTTTAAAATTGCCGAATTCTATTGAAATACTCAATTTAGCAAATAACAGCATTAAGACATTGAACAAAGTGCAGTTTCCGCTATCGTTAAAGGAGTTGTATCTCGGAAATAATTTGATAACAACTTTAAAGAACGTTTCCTTTCCTCCAGACTTGGAGACCTTAGACATAGGGATGCAAGCAAATTTTGAAGATAATGATAAGCGAATCACTACATTAAAAGATGTTATATTTCCACTGAACCTCAAGGTATTAAGATTAAGTTATCATGCAATTAAAAGTTTAGAGTCAATCGATTTCCCCTCTTCTTTGACTGTACTCACTTTGTCTTACAATGAGCTAAAACTAATTCGAAACGTACATTTTGGCAGTAATTTGAAGGTCCTAGATTTGTCAGGTAACCAAGAGCTTTTTAATATAGATCGCCTATTCGTGCCAGACTCGGTCAAGGATTTGAGAATACCGTCTCAGCTTATACCCAACTTACCGCCCTACATTATCAAACGAGCAAACAATAAGGATATAATTATCACAAAATCTTTACCATATTAGTATGATTTTATTTAACTTTCCTATTTAGCTTGACTCATTTATATATTGCAAGTAATCATTAGTTCTATATATAAGGAACATAGAAAGAAACTGCAGGCGTTCTATTTTCATCTTCTTTTATTACGATCTATTGATTCTCTTCCTCTTCATCAGAAGACTCCTTCTCATCGGCTTCTTTTCTGTCCAATAATGCTTGCAACTCAGCATCATCGTTGGCAGAAACCGCCTTGGGTGGCATTGTCACTTTACAAGTACCTTTGGCAGATTCGATGGCACTGGTTACTTCGACAATTGCCTTGTCCAACAACAGAATGCCCTGAGTCTTATCGAGCGCTTGTACAGATAAGACATACAATGGAGCAGCAACTAACTTAGCTTTGATCTTCATGTGTTCTGTAGATAATTTTTCTGCTGCAGCTAAAGCCTGCTTTATGGCATCAATCCCTTCATAGCCAAAGCATGAAACCTCAATATCAGCTCTAACCTTGATGGGCTGTGGAGTTAAGCGGCGAGAAATGTATAGTTTTAATTCGTCCAATACTTCCTGTGATGGCGGCTTTATGCCATTGAAGATACTTGGATCACTAATAGATAATTTGAACGCATCATAGGCATGCCCGTATTTTCTGTTCAACGGCCATCCAATAGTTTGATATAATGTTTCCAAAGCAAGGTTATATTTCTCGGCGCAGTGTCTCAAAATCGAGTGGACTGCTTTTGACTTATTGTATCTTTCATCACATTTCACAATATCCTCAGCCAACACTTTTCTCTTCGATAAATCAATATATCCTTTTTCCTTGTCAACCCTCAAAACTACGGCAACTTCATTTCTACCAACACGAATCAACTTTTGAATTGATCTAATACGTCTTCTAGATAATTCTGACAATAGAACCATACCTTCGATGTTATCATATTCCAACAAGTTCACATAGGCCCCCATCTCAGCTATTTCCCGCACGTTAACCATAACGGCTTCATCCACCTCGGGATACTTATTTTCATAAAACCTACAGTGTGAAGAGCTCATTTTATTTCTTTAACTTTTTTCTCTATATTGTACGTTTATGCTTTTCTGTTAGTTTTTTCAGGTTTTTTTTTTTTTTTTTTTTTTTTTTTTTTTTTTTTTTTTTTTTTTTTTTTTTTTTTTTTTTTTTTTTATATATAAATAATTTTTTTTTCCTTTTTAATTCTTCGATGTTTTTGTGTCACTTATGTAGGTCCTTACCACAAAGCTTTTTTTGCAATCATTCATATAAAAGTCCATGTAAAGATCTATCCAGCAAATGAGAGCTTTAGGTGAAACTTTCATTCATTAACAAAAAGGAGTATTAGCTGTGAAATGGTTGGAGTTTTATTTGGAAAGAATAAAAATTCTTATAGGGAAAATACGATTGCAAACAGAGGAAAACTTGTTGCATTTAAGAATGCAGGCTTCTTAATAGATTCTAGATACCAAATAAAAAGCATACTAGGAAAGGGTTCCTATGGGACAGTGTGTTCAGCTGTTGATACAAAAGCATCAGTAGATGGGGAGGAGGAGTTTCAAGTAGCCATAAAGAAAGTTTGCAATATTTTTGGAAGAGAAGTTTTACTAAAGCGAGCACTAAGAGAATTGAAGCTAATGAGACACTTCAGGGGGCATAAAAATGTAATTAGACACCCAATTTGAATCTAGACAAGATCATCATATACTAACTTCTGTAGATAGTCAATTTGATCGATTTAGACTTGGTACACATCGTGCCCTATGAAGGATTATACTGTATCCAAGAATTAGCGGAACACGATCTTGCAAGAGTTCTTTATTCATCGATCCAGTTTTCCGAGTTTCACATTCAAAGTTTTCTATACCAAATTTTGTGTGGTCTTATGTACATACACTCAGCCGACGTAATTCATAGAGATCTCAAACCCGGTAATATTCTTGTAACGGCACAAGGAACGTTGAAAATCTGCGATTTTGGTTTAGCCAGGGGAATAAACTCACAGTGTATGGCTACTAATACTGCACCTATCACGAACTACGTAGCAACACGGTGGTATCGTGCTCCTGAATTGATGCTTTCTTCCAGGAGTTACACCAAGGCAGTTGATATATGGGCAGTCGGCTGCATTTTTGCTGAATTATACGGCAGGAAGCCATTATTTGTTGGGAAACATCAATTGCAGCAATTGAGTGAAATTTGCAAGGTTTTAGGAACCCCTCCACTCGAATCGATGTATAAGTATAACTGGAAATTTGCCTTACCCAGCAATGGTATCTACAGTCCCCTTCAATTTTCTCAATTGTATCCCTACGCCTCCCCTGCAGCCTTGAATCTAATGGAACAAATGATTACTTGGGACCCCGAAGATCGCGATGACGTTTACCAAGCTTTGGAACACCCTTTTTTGTCGACGATAAGGGATTCCCATTGTGAGCGTAGTTGCACCCAAGTGTTTAATTTTAACTTTGAACATGAGGCACGCTCAATCGCAGATTACAAGCTTATGCTACAAGAGGAAGTCTCCGAATTCAAGAAAGAACGTTGTGGATAAATATTTCTTTTAAACTAGGATATTTTCAATTATAACAGGACAACCATTATTTAATCTATTTCTACTTAATTCTCCCAAATACTTTCTCATTATTTTTTATACATATCAGGTAACTGTAGAGATAAAATCTGTCAGATACTCCCAGTCAAGAAAAAACAAAAAACTAAGCACCAACTAGGGATCGCCGTCTATAGGTGTACTCTGGTTTTGCATAGTAATAATCATGGACAACTACCCTAAATTCGTCAGTCTCTGGATTATAGTGGTCAATTTCAAACGACGATAAATCTTTCACAACTATATCTGCACCAGCATCATAAATTTTTTCAGCATCATAAGTGGAGCATATTCCGACTATCATTGCACCAGCACCTTTTCCTGCAGCCATTCCCGATGGTGCGTCCTCAAATACTACTACATTCTTATGAGGTTCTCCGTATCCAAGCTGTTGTCTAGCTCTTAAGTACCCTTGAGGATGAGGCTTTCCCTGGGAGACCAACTCAGCAGTGATAAAACTATCTGGTCTTTCAATATTCAAAAGCTTTAACCATTTTGAGGCAAGCGGTAACGTACCTGAAGTCACCACTGCCCACTTCTGGTGCTTTGTTTTTGTCTCAGTACGGCTAAGCTCGTCAAACCTCTTAATCAACTCCCTCGCACCTGGAATAGCCCTAGCATATTGTCCGTATATATCTGGAATGTCTCCCTCCCATTGTGCCACCTGCTTTTCGGTAGCATCGTCGGGTGACCATTTGGCTATCACGTCAAATGTCCTCCGTCCGTGTGAAGTTCTGATGATTTCCTCAGCATCAACATGTGGTCTAGTCTCAGCAAAGTTTCTCCAGAACTCCGATATCGCTCCCGTGGAATTCACCAAGGTACCGTCGCAATCAAATAATGCTGCATGTATATAAAAGACCGCTGGAATTTTTTCCGGTGGCCTCAATGTCTCATGTTGCTTAGTGTCATTCGTCTTAGAATAATCAGTCGACATACCTAGAATTCTAATATTGTTTCACACTCACTACAAATATCCCTCTAAGTATAATTTAATTCTTTGAATTTATATCTTTAAGTACTTTTGCAATATAGTACTCTAGAAGTCTGCAGTATCGACTTCTCCATTGGTCTGTTCCTTTTTTGTTTTTCCTTTTCTTAGAAGAAATCAACCTTCTCCTGACAGTAATTCTCTCTCTCTGTGTTTGCTGTGTCGTCGTAATTCACATTTCTCATTGCCTCATTAAGAAAGCTACTTACACTATCCGGCATGTGAACTAGATCCTCCTGGACAGCTTACCACAATTGACTTGCATCCTAGGACCCTGTTCATGTCGGATGCAGGGAAGTTTTTTAGCAACCCCATACCATGTGCATGACGCAGCAATTGATTCACTACGGATGGGATGGCCATCGTTGCACGTTCACTGTAGATATGATTTATTATTGCTACATTCTAGACATGCCATGCTCAAGATTCTTAAGCTGCTCTAGCGAGCTAGCGGGCAGATTGCTGAAGTAAATACTATAAGCCTGAGCAAGCTGCTTTTAGCCAGATGAGATAAATGGGTGATTGATTATGTAATCAAACTTTAGACAAGACGAAGCACAAAGCACACTAAAGAGGTGAGTAGTTAAAAAGCATTGATGAAAGTAAGCCAGGCCTTGATTTTGAGCTCCTTGTTGACGGTTGGGGGTTACATGCTATTCAACAATAGTGGAGAGAGGTTCGATGTAGGGAAGTTTTTGGAGTCAATTTCGCCCTATATGTGGAGTAATCTTGGGATAGCATGTTGTATTGGATTCTCAGTGGTAGGAGCAGCATGGGGGATATTCATCACAGGGACATCGATCATTGGGGCGGGAGTCAAAGTACCACGAATT
Source organism: [Candida] glucosophila (assembly GCA_030572315.1). Classification (NCBI taxonomy): domain Eukaryota; kingdom Fungi; phylum Ascomycota; class Pichiomycetes; order Serinales; family Debaryomycetaceae; species [Candida] glucosophila. The sequence continues at coordinate 437,814 of JAJLZR010000002.1, read as the reverse complement.
ACAACAAAAAACTTGATTTCTATTATCTTTTGCGAAGTAGTAGCTATATACGGGTTGATCATGGCAATTGTATTTTCGGCAAAGGTTACAAGTGTTTCAGAGTCCCAGGTCATTAGCAAGAGCAATTTGTACACGGGATACTCCTTATTTTGGGGTGGTTTGACAGTTGGACTTACAAATTTAGTTTGTGGTGTCACAGTGGGTATAACTGGTTCTAATGCTGCTATTGGTGATGCTACTGATTCTTCCTTGTTCGTGAAGATTCTCGTAATTGAGATCTTTGGATCAGTTTTAGGCTTATTTGGCTTGATTGTTGGTCTTTTAATGACCGGTAAATCGCAAGAATTTCAATGAGCTAATCGTGAAGCGATTATCCTACAATGATATGCCATGCATATATATTATTATTTTTTTTTTTGAAAGAGCATCCTAAAAAGAGACAGATGACGGCATGTTCTTTTATAATATCACCAAGTATTCTCATAGAAAATATAAATTACTGTAATAGATTCAATTAGTGGTATATTTGTTTATGTAGGTAATCTTGCAAATGCAAAAACTACTCAAACCGTAGAGATTATGCATCTACCTCCATTGCCTCTGGAGTCTTCTTGAGAATAACTACTCCTTCCAATGAGTTTGCTAAACTTGTCCACTCCTCTGTGTTCTCTAGTTCGGCACGCTCCCCATGCGTGAGTAGTACAGGGGTCGACTGAGTAACCCATCCAGTGATAGTCTTAGGTTTTCCTGCTTGACCCACAGTATCAACTGCCTGTCCAACTCTAACATTGACTTTGATTGGATTCAACTGTTCGTCAACAGTTACAAGCATGCGAGGTTTGACAGCCGTCGTCAAGTAATATAATAATTCGTGGGAGGGGTTTGAATTAGAATCATCTAAAATGAAAAGCTGTGGATCCATTAAAGCGACAGAAACTGTTAATAAAGATGCTAAAGAAACCTTCGATAGTATTGTTCTCTCGCTATTAAAAGGAGACAAAGTAAGGGTCCCCTTACCAAGGTGAAGTATTCCTTGCGCAATCCTGACCATAAATAAAGAATCTGCTGACTTAATATAGTAAGAAGCCAATTGTCTAAGAAGTTGCGCTAACCTAGCATTATTAGTACCGGCTCCAACTAATCCCATCGAGTATATAGCATTCTGAGCAATATCCAAATCGGGATCGTGTGAGTATCGCGATAATGTCTCAAAAACTTTCATCTGGGGATTGGCACAAGAAACAAGACCCATTGCCAATGGAACGGTCCTCTTGATTAATGGATTACCGTAATGCATCAAGTGCGAAAAATGACGAAGTGACATATCCAGGCCTATGCTTTCACCCATGGCAATACAAGCAATTCCTAAAACAGCGAACCCTTGATATAACTCACCTTCTTCATCTTCGGGAGAGACCTCGTCCTCCTTAGTAGAATTTTCTGTCTTCTCTCCATTTCCTTTTCTCTTCTCTGTTTCCTTTCCTGAGGAGGAAGCATCTTTCATTTCGACATCTTGAGATTCCCTCTTTGATCCTTCTTCATCATTTTGACCTTCCTTCAAATGATCTTCTTCACTTTCTTCTAATTTTTTCTCTTCATCGACAAAATCCGTCGCCTTAGGTGTGCACATTTGTAACAAAGATTGAATTTGTAAGACGTTACCTGTACCTGCAAATGCACAAATATTAACTAACACTTTCAAATTGGAGGCAACCGAATGATCAATAGCGTCAATTGTCTCCAATACGTCCTCAACTTGCTCACTTTTACCAATATACAACAACCCAAGACCCAAAGACATAAACCTCACAAACTTATTATTCAAAGAGCTTGCATCAGTCTCTAATAATGTTTGCAAAATGGTAGACGTGATATCACCATTACATGTACCAACAAATACATGACCCAACGCTAAGGCAGCTAAACTAGACAATTCTATTGATTCTTCTGAGGAAACCAAAGGCAACAATAAATTGAGAACTTCCATATTTGAAGTTCCAGCAAATGCAATACCTAATCCATTAATGGCACAAGTTTGGAAAACCCTATTTTTCGAGTCGTGAACATATTCCTGTAACAACGCCAACGCCGCTTCGACGTCATCATGCACATTGGCAGAAACTATTCCTGTTCCTAATAAAGCACCCGCCTTAACTTCATCCTCAGAAGAATAGGTATACTTATCTAAGTTCTGTAAACCATCATTAATATTCCATTGATATATCGATCCCAAAGAAGCCGTGGCAGAAAGCATACCCCTTCCCTTTGTCTTATAAATCCAAGACTTGTTATCATCATCTGCTTGTATTAGCTTATCGCTCCCGCTTCCCAAATTTACTAACGCATTAACAAATGCCGAAGCTAAATTCTGCTTTGCGGAATCAATAGAACCTGAATTTCCGAACCCAAAACGTGTGTTCTCAAGGTGCGTCTTATATATGTCTTCTGGAACCTTAGGTTCTAAAACATTTAATTCCTTGATTAAATATTCGAAATAATCATGAAGTTTTAGATTGGATGCACACTCCCGAACTTCATCATTATACCCAGGTAATGATATATTCAAATTCTGTTGAGATAATATAAGACCTAGTTGTTTATGGACAGCCTCATTATCTGTAGCCTCAAAAACTTGCCTGATAAATTTTTCATCATCCAATTTTATAGCCATTATCAAAGCTTGAGTATATTCTCCATGAGCCATGTAAATTGAATAAGCAGTTCGAAGCAACGATACGTCATCTGGAGTCGCTAAAAATGGAACACAGCTTACCATATAAGCAGCAGCTCTGCTGTAAGTATGCTCGTCAACAAATTCAGGAAGCCTGTCAATACTTTCAATCTCTAATAAAAGATCTACTGCATCTGCTTCACCGTTATTTTTTAAGAAGAAAGAAATAATCTTCATAGACAAATTGACCAACTTTGAAACAAAAGTTTCATCATATCCCAAGTTCTCCTGATATGCATTTCCTATCTCTAATGTCAAGTTACGGACATACTCATGACCCCAATCAGTAAAATATTCGTCGTCCGATAACAATCTATATTTTAAGGACTCATTTTTAGCTTCATCAGAATGGGTCATAGCTATCACAGACAAAATATCAGCCAATTTTCTTGGAAAAGTAGCATTCTCTCCGTAATTAGAAATCCACCTCTCATATAAATTGGTAAGTAACTCGTAGTGTGGCATCAAAAATTTAAGAGGTTTTGGCACGGCTGTCATTGAAGTAGTCGACTCCCTGATCAAGCGTTTCATCAACTCCAAGTCTTGGCTATAATCTTTTTCTGACCTTGATGGCTCATTCATAGACTCCACTAGACTGTCTAATTCGTCCTTTAAGCGCTGGTCTTCTTCCGAAAGTTCTTCCTGATCAGGTGCACCTTTCGACTTAGACTGATTCTTTCCGGCAGTTGCTAGTTCATTTCTCGGTGGCACTCGTTCTTGTACGGGCGACATAGCTTGATTATTTGCTGTAACTCTTTTTCAACGTAAATTATTTACGATTACTGCAAAACTTTAAAATTTTCGAAAATAGTGATCTTCTATGTAATCTATTATCTTGATAAATTTCTTTTCAATTCAAAATGTGTATTTCTAGCTGCCCTCTGCCAACTTTAAGTAATCGAAGTTCAAGTTGAGGATGGCAAATCGATATTCATTTCAAAATCGCACTACACTTCTGAAATGTCGTTCAACGACATTACTTGAGATGTCGTGAGCGCTTTGCGCTTTTGTTTACACTACGCCAAAAGAAGTATTTTCGAGCATTTTAGGTCTTTTGCTCATCCGTTTCATCGGTTCAATCTTGTGTTTCTGGTCGGTTTGGGATTGGGAAGGATAACTAGGAAAGGTGGCTTGAAAGATAGGCAGACAATGGAAAGAATCTTTTATAAGAGCGCGGCATACGATCGCAATACTAGACTACCCATTTACATTTTCGACACAACTTTTTTACCATCGCCAGAACAAATAGACTATGATGCATTTCTCTTAACTTTAATGCAGTCTTTACCTAAAGAGAAGTACGTTTTGGTAATGTTCAGTTGCGGTTTGGTAAAAATTAGTTGGCTATGGGGTATCAAGTTTCTTAGGATGTTTCTAAGTGACGATAATGACCATCTTTTGTTATTAGAAAAAGTGATTAGCGTACATGATAGCTGGTTTATTAAGTCAATCACGACGATACTCAATAATTATAATTATACAAAGAAAAACTTTCGTGCATTAAATCGTATTATCGAGTCCTTTACGATAAAAGACCAAGTACAAAATACAAACGCGCCCTATTCTAACAACCTTGTGAAATGTCGAACCCTCTATGACCTTCATGAACATGTTGATGTTACTAAGCTCAAAATCTCATTGAACGTCTATAAATTTGACTCACAATTTGAGCCTAAATTGACCTGGTTACACATTGGTCCTACGATGAACAAAAATGACAAATTTAATCTTCGAGATAATTTGCCTTTTTATTTCCATTTCTATCAAATCTTTAATATAGTGAATTCCTTTGGTAGTAACACGGATTTAATTTTTTATAAGCCTGGTAACAAAAATAATACCCTGATACTATGTGATTGTGTTAATCGAAATCAGATGTTTTGGATCAATGACTGGGACTTACATTGCATAGCAGCTTCTTTGAAGAGGATGATTATGGAGCTTCCAGAGCCGTTAGTTCCAGTTAATAAAATTGATCTTCCTCTAAGAAATGACTATGTGTCTGTGAAAAGTACCTTCTCCAGTATAGTTGATTCATATGATAAGGACTCTAAAAGCAAGGACATTTTGGTCCAGTTGTGTGATTTATGTTGCAAGCTAATAAGGGACTCACATATCACAAAACATACTCCTTCCTCCATTTCGAAGAGCTTAAGCCATAGTATCAGTCAAGAAATTGTGCTGGTTCAAAACAGAGACACAATACAGATTATTTATCAATTTTTCAAGAATGTACTCTTTTATTGGTATGATTTAAAACAGGATTGCATCCACTCCTCTCAAACTGTCGGAGAAGTAGTTGATCTCTTGAATTCACACGAGGATAAGATGAATTTATGCGAGGAGAGTTATGACTACTCTTCCGATGATGAGAATGTCTTTTCATACGAAAACCCTGCGGTTAGCACTGTTCTGTCCAGTACAAACCCTTCACCCGCCAAGAATTCGGATGTGTTTGAGATCTTTACCCCGGAGAGTTCACCGGTTAAGCAGACACAAAGAATATCAACAAGCTTGTCTAAGAGTCATCAAAGACTGGAATCTAGAAATGGAGTGACTTTATTTCTGAATGAGCATAACAAAAAGCCAGCGTTGAGCAATATTACGAATTTATCTCTTCAGAATCCCCCACAATTGTATAACTTTAAAACAGAAAAGTCAGTCCAAAATCGGAAGAATCCTATGCCTCCGAAATCAGAATGCGACGTTTCACCACAAAAGCATAAAAAGCCTGTCATTAGAGGAAGAAAAGTTGGCGAATTAGCAAAGCTATTTGACGAAAGAGCGCAAGGGCTTGAGATTCTTCAAAATATGTGAGCATTTATTTTTTATAATTTTACAAAATATTTTAATAGATATTTTTATCGACTAAGTGCACACTTTAAAAATACAGTAAAAGTCAGAATAGCATCGTAGAAATGATGAGGAGAAATCACAAGAGAAGTAGAGTTATAAAGAAAAATAAAAAAGTTAAAGTTTGTTCCTTGCTTTAGCTCGCTATTCTCCGACTAAGCGGCTATCAATATTATCGATAGATAGTTCGTTCTCGTTTGGATGACGGGGATGCAGATGGTGATTGGCAACATTCGCTACCGCAGCTATCGCAGCAGCAGTATTATCAGTGTTATCTCCGTGGTCTCCGTGTAAGCCATGATCATGTAAATGTTGTTGATATTGAAGTTGTTGATCATCGATATGATGATGTGGGTGTTGATGTTGAGCAGCTGCAACGGCAGCAGCTTGGTGGAGTTGCCTCTGTAATTCAGCTTCTTGTTGATGATGATGCTGTTGCTGCAACTCATACTCTAATACTTGATCACTATGCGCATCCGCATCGTCATTCAAATCAACATGCTGCGAAGAGTGAGCATTCTCTCTCTTCTTGAACATATTTCTCTGGCTTGGATCCTGGCCATGCGAGGACAAGTACCTCGTTTGTTTCTTCAACTTTCTCTTGTATCCCCTTATTTCATTGTATATATCTTCCCGTTTAATTAAAACTTCTGGATATTGTTCTTTGATCTTTGATTCAATGTGGGATGGCTTCGTTCCAAGCTTGTAGAGATCCAATATTAATAAGTTCAATTCATCTGACCGTTTCCTGAGCATAGGATGGTTAGATAAAGGATCCAACTGTGGATGATTGTGCTCGTTACAAGAGGTCTTCAACGTCCACATTCCAGTAGACTTCTTATACGTTGCCGTCATAGAGAAGGGACATTTAAGCTTCTTCGTCTTGGTATTAGGGTCTAATATGTAGCCATTTTCGACTTCCATGGCCTCAGGATCATCGTCCCTCTTGGACTTCTTTTGTCTGTAGCGGCCACCGAGTTCGCATGTGTAGTAAATAGCCTTTCTGTTGGAATGTGCAATTACTACCCCAAACCCGTTGTCGCGAGCAAAATCCTGGATGAAATCATTCAATTCGTCCCTACCCTGAAGTATCTGTTCCGGAAATGGCCTGGTAATCAAATTGCCTTCTGCTGTTATCGTATTTTCTGTCACCGGGTAAATTTTCAGCTTCGAATCCATAATGGGTTCTGGTATCTGAATGTTGTATTCTGCCACATCCTCTACTCCTGGGTGGTATTGCTGGAGATGCAGTCCTGGCAACTCATATTCCTTCTGTGTGAATTCCTTAGCATGTTGCTGTGGTTGCAAGTGTTCTTGCATCTGCCCAGCGACGTGTCCATGTCCATGATTTCCCATAGCTACATGGGGTCCTCCTGGTCCCTGTCTATCAAGTTGTTGCATCTGTCCCTGTTTCTGTTGTCTCTCCGACATCGCCGCTGCGTGTGCAATTTGTTCGAGCTTCATTCTTGTGTCAAGATCATTGTTTACATGTGGTACATGTCCATGTCCATGCTGATCCACAACCACTCCCTCTTGTTTTGCCACACTCAACAACTGGTCGTCAATATTGCTAGAATAATCCTCCTCTGTCTGGTGACCTGACATTTGCGCTTTTTCTTTCTCGTACAAACCTTATCTCTCGACCTTCAATAGTTGCAAATCCTACCTTGGTCGTGCTATTTGGTAGTAGTGTAATGTTGTTAATTTGTTTTGGTAGATGAACTTCCTTTGTAGTGGTTTTTATCAAAATAAAAGTTGGTGATGTCACTCCTGTTTTAAACACAAACACGACTAATATTATTGGTGGAGCTTTTTACGTAAGTTTTGTGTAATCAAATGGCTTTTGGTTAGCGAACGACAGGCTTCTTGAGCTGAGCGATGGGTTAGTGGAAGGAATCAAGAATGATAGGAAAATAAGATTCAACAATATTTAAGCGGAAGTTTTTTAGAAAGCCCATATTGGCTAACTTGTAGCAGTATTGAGAGAAAGGGCTAAACAGGAGAGACTATCAAGATCTGAGTATCCGATGAGCCCACAAAGGAAGTACAAAGGAAGCTTTATGGACATTGGACGAATAGTATCTCCATAATAGAGCCTCTTTCTCAGGAGAAAAAGTCCTCTTTGGTGACTGGAGGCTATTTGAAGGATCATTAGTAGCCACAATAAGGCCTAATTGGCCACTGGTGTAGCTGGGCATGTAGCATTGACTGTAGGCGACGTTTTTGAAGGCCAGTTTGCATTTATAAAGTAATTCTTGCAAATAGTTTATATTAAGCCATATGTTTTCGCTACTTTGCATTATTACGATGCCGTTTTTGTTGAGGGCTTTGGATAGTAGCTCAAAATAGCTGGTGTGAAAGAATCCTTGGGCAGGGCCTTCAGGATCAGAAGAATCTGTGATAATCACGTCGTATTTTTCCAGCGATTGAAGGCCTAGGCGCTTCAAATACTCGAATCCGTCCTCAATGATGATGTTGACTTTCTCATGATTACGGTGACAGGCCATTCCAGGCAAAAACTTAGCCAGGAGCTGAATAACTGTATCATCTATCTCTACCATTGTAATTTCTTCGACTCCGTCTTCTGCATGTTTGACCAACTCTCTAATCACCCCACAGTCCCCTCCTCCTATTACAAGCACTCTTTTGGGCCTTGCGTGGGACATCACTGCTAAATTTGTGATTAATTCCTGATAAGCAAATTCGTCTTTCTCACAGCATTGTACTATCCCATTGAGCACAAGAACATTGCCAAAAGTGCGTGACTTGAAGACAAGTATGTCTTGAAAAGGTGAACTGGAATGATGCATGATCTCTTCAATCTCTAGTGAGAAAACCTGGCCAGGAAATGAGTCTGACTGCTCATGAAACCAACAAGCATCGTTCAGCTTGCTAATACAGCTATGCTCAAAATTTTTTAAGTCATAGTCTTGCTCTCTATTCGTCATAGTCCCTATTGAGCTGCTTGCTTAAATTTTCGTGTTAGTCTATATCGAACGGCGCACGGCAATTTCGCGAACTATGCGACTTCAAGTTAACGGTTTGCACCCATCATTTCCGAAACAAATATAGCTTTGGTGCAATGGATCTGGCAGCCAAAACGAGATTGCTTTTAATCACTGTAAAAAACATATCTTCGTTTAGCAATAGTGAAACCGTCGTTTTCCGTCTCAAAAGGTTCTCTCTTTTTTTTAGGGCAACTTATCCGAAAAAGCCATTAGTACCGGCCAAGAAGAAAACTCCATTCTGTCTAGGACTAATGCTTGGTCTGTAAGTTTCAAGACATGTAAGTCATAAATAAGGATTAGATACACTTCTTGAGTATTCTCCTCTGATTAGTATTTAAAAAATAGAAAGGTGCAAACATGTCCAAGTCCTTTTATGCCAGGGTATGCATATTCGCCGTGTGGAAAAGATGCTATAAATCTACTAGTTTCGTTATCTGAGATACATACATATAGAAGTGATGCTAAATAAAGTGTCTATAATAGTCTGAGTGTATTTAAGGTTATCCCTGATCAAAGATCTCATCTACCAATGTCTTCTTTTTCTTTTTCTTCTTCTTTTTATCTTTTTTGCTAGAACCAGAGGCAAAAATATCATCAATAGTTAAGCTATCACTTTTTATATCATCCTTAGCCTCCAAATGCTGACTAGCTTGCCTTTTTCGGTCTTGGTGTTGACTCTCTTCAAATGTCTTTCCATCGCCATCGTTATTTTTAGAAAGGTCTACTTCTTCACCAACATCCACAATATCATCGGGTACCTCAAAATGTCCGATTGCACGTTCCGGCTCATAAGACCCTTCCAGGCCTACTACGTTTCTTAAAATACAATAAAGTTTGCTCAAATTACCAATTAGAGCCAATCCTAGTGTCACAAACTGGCCCAATGCAAGGATCCCATTATATTCAAAGTACGCTTTCGTGAATATTTTTTGGCCGAATAAACGCTTAATTTCACAAAGAACTATCTTCCTTTTTACGAGGATTTTTGTTTCATCAGTAGAATCTTCGATATCCATTAATGGTTTTACTATCTTTCTTATCTTTCGATGAAAAATATTAAAGTATTTCCACCATTTCAGTGTCCGATGCTGGTTCTTATTTCGATGATATAGCAAGTGAAGAATCCCATACTCATTTTTCAATTTATGGAAATCTTCAGCTGCTATGAAGCCCTCCATATCAACTTAGTTCACCATGTTAGTCTTCTTGACCGTTCGATTAAAAAAAAAAAAAAAAAAAAAAAAAAAAAAAAAAAAAAAAAGAAAAACGATACCTTAGAAGATGAGCATTATATCTGGCTCTTCCGAGGAATAATTAATCAACAATATGGAAAATTTACTTTTGGGAGCTAGAGAATTATTAGATGGAGGACAATTTGAAGATGCCTACCAACTCTTAGCTCCTCACTTGAATAACAATTCGGAAAATATTTCCTTTTTACAGATCTTTGCAGAGACGTTATTAGAGAATGATGACATTGAAACCGCATTTGAAGTATTGAACAAAGTTTGTGCTTTAGATCCCAATGCAAACTTTGGTACTGACAAATTCTTTAATTTGGGCCAAATGATCGGAGGAAGAGAAGGCTTGTCTTACTTGGATCGAGGATTATACAAATTGAATAGTCAATTGGAACAGCTTCACAACAACCCAGACCATTTAAAACAAAATCTTATAGAATTGAATATTTTACACTATTCTAAGGAGGACCTCCAGAATTTTTTTACTAAAAAGCTCAACCAAGGAATATTTGCCAAAATAGAGATTTGGATGACAGATCTTTGTATGGAAGAAGAGGCAGAAAATCAGTGCGAACAATTAATAAGTTATTCTTTAAAGTATGACGGAGAAAATCCGGAAGCATTATCATTGTTGGCTTCCATAAGAATTTCCCAACTAAGAGCAGAGGAAGCAAAGAGTGCATTGACGAAATCATGGTCTCTTTATCAAGAGCGACAAGCCCAATTGGAAGCAAGCCAATCTCAAAACCAGGCCATGGGTCTAGAGTACGCTGAATTGGTTCAGCCGTTGCTCAACCTTTCAAAACTTGCCATTGAATTAGAACTCTATGATTTAGCTGTTGCGGCCGCTTCTAGTATTCAAGATTTAAATGAAAACATTTTAGAGCCGCATTATTACGAGGCACTTTCTTATATTCTCCTCGCCAAGAAAGCTTTCCAAAAAATACAAGACAATGTTGATGACTACAGGACTTTGGAATTGCAAGAATTAAAAGGCTGTGATGTTTCCGAAATTAACGTTTTGCTAGATGACGCAAAGTCAAGTTTGACTCAGGCTTATAAAATTAGTCAAAGCGAAATAAACGATGCGGACGAAGAACTTGTTGAGCAAGTACTGAGTTTATTAGAGGAACTAGGTGGTCCTATAATAAGTGAACTAATGCCTCCGAAGAAAGCTGATGCTGAACTTGAAGGTTGGGAAGATGAAATTGAAAGTGACAAAGATAGTTAGAAAAATCACGAGAGCTTCGCAATGAAAAGTGATTTAATTTGATATTATTTGAGTCAATATACACCATAATTAGTTATAGAGCAACTACATTTCTATTTTAACGACTACCTTTTTTTTGTAGAGGTCCCGATGACTTGGGTGAATACAAATACGAACAGCATTTCCATCACTACTGCATATAATTAGATGACCTATCTGAAGCCGTGGAGCATGATAAACCTAATTCCCATCATGTCTACCAATCATAAGCCGGCTCTAGAAGGGAAACATGCCAAATCAAAAGCTATAAGGGACTCTATACATCATGAGAGAGCACTTCCGCTGCATACAAAGCTCAAATATAGAAGTGATATTCGAAAACCATTTCAGGGGAAAAGTAGGGCCGATTCTTTGAAGGAACAGTTAATTCATAACGAATCAATCACAGACAAAATAATAATAAGAAACGAGCAAGAACATCTGATAAAGGGATTAAACTCAAAACAACCTGTTGCGCATGAGGAACAAAGTGATTATAATCAACACGGTTACCGGGAAGACTCGTCAAAAGTAGATCTCAAGTATGTTCACCATGGTTCTCTGGAGGACGATACAAACGACTCAGAAGGTGAGACAGAGGAGTTGTTGAATGAGTTAGCAAAGATAAAGAAAGAAAAAGAAGAAGAACTGGAGAAAAATAAAAAGCAGGACGACACAGAGTTTTTTAAAACTTCCAATCCTTTGGTAAGGGTAGCTGACGTGAACACCGGGGCTGATTTCAAACCCAAAAAAAATTGGCGACAAACTACATCGTTTAGAAATAGAGACCAACTCGTCAAACCTTCAGAGAAGAGTTACACAAATGACACATTAAATTCTGATTTTCATAAAAAGTTTTTAGACAAATATGTTAAATAAGGTATCAATAAATAGAATTACAAATAATGGTATAACATTTTACAAATTCTCAGTTTACTTATCTTAAATCGTCAGCAGCATTTAGCCTAGCGTCTATGTTGGTGATTTCCTCTTTTATGGAAGACTCTTCTACTGTTTTTACCAACTCTTTAATGCATTTTGCTATATCGAAAGAAATACCTGCCAAGCGTTGTTTAAAGCTTCGGTCAGCAGTAGTTCTATCTTGCTTGTCGGACATGGGTCGACATAGCACACTCATACGGTGATTACAATCTTCCAAGCTTCTTACGATCCAACTACCATGTTCCTTAAGTTGTCTATTTCGGGTTTGGTTCATGGAATTATTAGTAGCATCGGTCATTTGAGATATAACCTCAAGAATTGCTTGAGACTTTTCCCTCAATTCTCCCTTAGAGGCATCCTGCTTCTTAATAGCTGACAACAAGGACTGTATCGTCGATATTACTTTGACAGTTTGGTGCTCTAAATAGAGCAAGACTTGGGTTAAAGAATTATTAGGGTCATCAATATCAAACATATCAGCATTAAATGTGGCTGCTGCCATTGATTTTCTCAGTACCTGTCTTTTCTTAGCCTCAATTTCAGAGAAATCTTCTTCTTGTTCAACAGCATCAGCCTGGTAATCTGAAGCAGCATATTGATCATTCTTATCTTCTTCTATTCTCTGTGGCGGCGTAGTATTTTCTTCCTCAGACGTAACCGAATCCTTACTCATAAGTTCTGATTTTTCAGAGAGTAATTTTGGGTGTTGCTGGTTTTCGTTGTTATCAGTGTTATGATCATCCAAATCTTTACTCATAATGTAGACTTTCTGAGGTAAAGCTTGTGTTTCTTCACCATCATCAGTTGTTATTGAAGAAGGATGAGATGATTTGTCTTGCATATCGGAATCCGCGTCCTTTTCAAGGCGCTCTGTTTCATGTTCAGCCAACGGCCTTTGATTCTCATCATTATTTTCGAGAACCTCATTCCCCGCATTTATATCAGTATGCGTTTGCTGGCTGATACCATTTTGTGCATTCTGCTCGTTCTCTTTCTTGGAACTTTTACTAGCTGATCTTCCTTTAAGACTACTAAAAAATGCCCTAGTTCTCGAGCCTAATGACCCCTTCGACAAATTATTATACGCGTCTTGTTGATTATTGTGATCATCTGAATTTGGCAATTGTTGATTAAGGGTGTTCTGATTGCTAGTGACTTCTTTTGTTTCTTTCAAGTCGTCAACATTATCCAAGGAATTATTGAATTGTTTTACTTTATCGAGTGCCTTCAGTCTTCTAGGAACTTCCTCATCTACGTATTTAAAATTTTCGAATGGATTCGACACCTTAGACTTCAGTTCAAGGGGAGAAGCTTGGTCTTCGAGTTCTTCTCCTTCTTTCGAAGTAGCAACTCTGGGGGGAATCGGTTTTCCCTGAAATTGTTTTTGACCACCTTCAGAAGTAGCTTCAAGGCCCTCTGTTCTGTCAAGGGACGAAAGATTTTCATATGTCCCGTCTTTTTTGTTGGGCCTTTCTGAATCTTTAGATGGCAGTTGCTCTGGAGTATATGCCAACTTCAACTTATTTGCTATTCTTAAAGGCTTCCCTTGAATTTCAGTATCAACAATATTCTTAGTTGGCTTGTTCCTAATATTGAGACTTAGCTGTGGAACTGAAACGGCAGTCTCATCAATATTTCCACTATCCTTTGAGTTTTCATTTAATTTTACTATTGATATCAAATCGCAAACAAGAAAATTTATTTCAGCTGCCGCTTTCTCGACCACAATGCGCGGCAATATTCCAGGGTATAATGCAAAATATCTTGTTGCATCAAGCGCATGACAAATTGCCTCTCTTAAATATATAACTTTGTCATTACTACTATTCCCATTGTAATCTCCTTGGGCAGCAATTTGATTGGAAACATGAGATATCCTCGAAATCTTATCGAATAAAGCATCGGTATCTTTTCGGTCGCTATTGAGTATTCCTAAGAAATCTTCGGTAAGAACATTGAGCTCTGAAACAAGTTTGATAGAAATCAATCCAGTAGGAGATACAAAAAGCCTCAATCTATCCATAGAAAGTGACTGTGCCTGTTTGGATATTCTGTGGGAAAGATCTTCAGAGCGTCCTTTTTCGACCTCTTTTTGTTCATTTGTATTATCACTTGAACTAGGCAATTCTGTATCAGAGATTTTGTGCAAAAACAAATCGAGCTTTTTCTTCAATTCAGGATTTTCTACGCCTTTGGATCTCAGAAAATCACGGTCTGAACTGGATCTCGAAGGAGTCCTTTCACCATGTCTACCCGAAGATGAGTTCTTTAGTGACTGATTTTCTAATCTCAAGCCAGCATTAGACGATTTGAGAGCTTCATAATTACGCTCTAATTCGGACTGTTGTTCACCGATTGACCTGGTACTTTCTGGAGAATCTCTTTTTTTTAACTTCTCATTTTCAAGGGATATATCTTTGCGTTGTCGCAAAAGACCTTCAATTTCTGAATTCAAACGCTGGTTTTCCTTTTCGAGTTCTTGATGGTCATTCTTAAGTAAATTATACTTGCTCTCTAACTCGTTTTTTTCAGATTCCACATAATTTAATTTTTGATTCAATAAATCCAATTGCCTCTGAATGACCAATTTGCTTTCAAATGCCAGGTCCTTGCTCCCATGAGTTTTGTGCGACAGCCCTGATTCTGCAATGCTCTTATCATCAAGTATGTTTCTGGTATCAAAATCCTCGTTTCCTTCCTTGATTTCTTTTTCGCCATTCATATTATTGGCTTCTGTATCGTCTTGTGGGTGTTCCTGCGCTTGTTCATTCGTGAAAACACTCTCCTCTTCTTCTTTTGCTATTTTACCTTGCTTTATTTCCTTTTCCTCTTTCTCTTCCCTTGCTTCCTTTTCTTCTTTCTCTTCCTTTTCTTCCTTTTCTCCCCTCTCCTCTTCGTCACTCGACCACGCCACGTTAGCTGTCTTAGGTACTACCACAGTGGACTGCAAAGTCTGGTTTATCATTCCAGGTGTTGAATCCACAGACTTGCCATGGCTATCTTCATGATCTTCTGACTCTTCTCCTCCCTCAGGTTTGCTCTCATCAACTGTTAGCGTTGGCACCGGAGCTGGTGCTGATCTTGAGACACCAGAGTCAAAACTCGTATCAAAGGAGCCGTTTCCACCCAATGTATCGGTAGGTGATAAATGCAATTCCCTTCTTTCTATCTCGCTTGAAATATCTGACACCAAGTCCCTGAATCTTGTCTGCGGTAACGTAGATAACTTTTGTCTTGCTTGGTTCCTTTTTGAGTGGAACGTAGATTTAGGGAGCAAGTAGTCAGGTTCACTCTTTGATTCATCAATTCGCCTTTTTAGCTCATCATATACGTCTGTGCTTAGTTCTCTAAATTGCGTACTTGTCAACTTGACCAATTTTTCTCTGGCTCTTAAAGCCCTACTACTTTTACTTCGTGTACCTAGATCACCAGACACTGCTAGGAATTGTTTCAAAGCTCTATAGTGCTCCTTTAAGTCTTTTTCAACCATTAGCTCAGTCCTGCAGGTGTAGACCTTTCACTCTCAGAGCAATTATAGTAAAAGCACTCTTCTTTAATTCAAATGATTATCTGACGCGCGCTCTTGGGTTTCTTCAACTTTTTTTTTTTTTTCTTTTTTACTTCTCTGTATTAAGGCACACACCACTTGGAAATCGAACTACTTTAAGGGAATAATATGAGCATTAGCATTGTAAGTGATGAAGTTCCTATGTACATGAATTATATAAAAGTTCGGGCTTTATCAAAGCACATATTTATGCTTGATTTGATTGTTCTATTACTTGTGCGGTGATATCCTCAATCGAAGGAGTGGTAGTAAAAAACTTCTCTCTAATGAAAGATTCGGCAGCATCTTTACCATGTACGAAATTAACAGCACCTATTAATGCGTAAACCATCTGAGCAGTGACCTTCATTTCACCACTAGCTTCGAATGCCAAATGATGATTGTAGGATTTCCAAAACAAGATTGAGTTCAAGCGCTTGTTTCTAGCGAATAAGGCTAAGGACAAAGAGCCGCTGAGCTCTTTGGCAATTGGCGAACCTAGACTGTCCAAGTTCTTGCCATTGATAGCATTCTCGTTATTTGTTGTGCAATCAGTCACCGTTCGAGCGCAGAATAAGTTCAAAAGTTTCGATCCCATGGCAGTCAATTTTTCATTGTAAGGTTTTATTCCATTTCCAAATGACTTATGTGTGAGAACTTGTAAGACCAAATCATCCGATATGCTGTATTTCTCTTCTAAAAAATCCTTTATAAATTTCAAGTTTTTTTCATCCTTTCCATATTCGTGCTGTCCATTAACGGTGAACACCTCTTGAGGATCTCTCTTCAAGCCGGCAACCCTGTTGCCCCTATGCAAATAAATCAGCCTTGCTTGTTTCGTAAAAAACGGCTTTGTCCCTGAAGCCCTCGCACAATTCATGAATCGCATGTACATTAGGAGACTTTTTAGTTCTCTTCTATGATCAACTCTCTACAATATGCTCTTTTTTTCTTTCGAGTGAATTAAAACTTTTCATTATGTAATATTCCCCTTCGTCTTACATAATTTTTTTTTTTTTGATGAGTACTTCTATCCTTTATCACTTTACCTTTAAGGCAAAAGAGCGATGGATATCTTTAGAATATTGTCCAGAGGAGCCCAAATAAATAAGAAAAGTGCTCCTGGAGTAGACTATGCTCTCCCAGGGATAAACGAGAATAACGATGGTAGAAAATTTGAAGTAATTAAGGATAAGGTTGAAAAAGAAACTGATTTTTTTCATACGCATAAGGGAAAGGAGAACACTCACAGTGGTGAAAATGGTCAAATCGAAGAACGGAAAGATTCTGTAAAGCAGGATGTTCCTCCTCCTAGGATTGCGTCTGAGGAGGATGCCGCTAAGTTGCGGAAGGTAATGAAATCCAAAGTAACTGGATTAAATATACCCTATCCCATAGGCTCATTTGAAGATCTCATCGGAAGATACAACCTCGACAGAAAAGTTTTAAGCAATTTGGTGGGTTCAGGTTTTGTTGAACCAACAGCAATTCAGTGCGAATGCATACCACATGCTTTTGAAAGGAGGGACTTGATTGCATGTGCACCCACCGGATCGGGAAAGACAATGGCCTTTTTGGTGCCATTGGTTCAGAATATACTTATATCACAAGATAGAAAAAAGGGAAGTGGTATTAAAGGCATTGTTATATCTCCTACTAATGAGCTTGCTTCTCAGCTTTTTCAAGAGCTTGAAATATTGACTAAAGGAAAGAAAAGTCTTACCATTGGAATTTTATCGAAACAACTTGCTGCTAAGATCAACAATAAGGTAGTGAGTCCTAAGAAATTCGATATACTTATATCCACCCCTCTTCGGTTAATAGATACAATTAAGAATGAAAATTTAGATCTTGCTGCAACAGAACAAATAATTATTGATGAAGCAGATAAATTATTTGAACAGGGTTTCGTCCATCAAATAGACGAAATTTTGGCTAGCTGTACAAATTCGACTATTCAGAAATTGATGTTCTCGGCAACAATTCCTTCAGGAGTTGAAGAAATGGCGAACTCCATAATGAGAGACCCTGTGAGGGTTATAATTGGTCATAAAGAGGCGGCTAACAGTATGATTGAACAAAAATTGGCTTTTACAGGTAGCGAGGAGGGAAAACTTGTAGCCATTAGACAAATGATTCAACAAAGTGAATTCAAACCTCCAGTCTTGATATTTTTGCAATCGATACAAAGAGCAAAAGCATTATTCCATGAATTGATGTACGATAAACTCAAAGTTGATGTCATTCACTCCGAGCGGAGCCCCAAGCAAAGAAATGAAGTAATAAAACGATTCAAAAATGGAGATATATGGGTTCTCATCACTACTGATGTTATTGCTCGAGGTGTTGATTTCAAAGCTGTGAACTTGGTTATAAATTATGATGTGCCGCAAAGTGCCCAAGCTTATGTACATCGTATTGGTAGAACTGGAAGAGCTGGTAGACGTGGTAAGGCTGTTACCTTCTTCACAAAGGATGACACTCTAGCTGTTAAACCGATAGTAAATGTGATGAAACAATCTGGCTGCGAGCATGGTTATGATAATTGGTTAGAAAATTTGGGTAAGCTATCAAAAGACGTAAAAAAGACAATCAAAAAGAAGCCTATACAACGTGCTGCTATAAGTACGGTACCTAAGGTGGTTAAAAAGAAGAGAAAGCAAAGAATGGAAATGATAGAGGCATCCAAGAGAAGGAAATATCGACAGGCCAATGTTGCCCAGACATAATTGGGCTTAGCATTTACGATTCTAGCATAGGCGTGTATTCAAGTATATAAAAATAGATAATAATGACACATTTGTTTTCTGCATCCGAATTCTTACTTTGGACTTCAAGTAATCTGCACTATGAGGCTATCTCGACACAAGACATCCCTATGTCTTACTCGCTACTCAAGCTAATGATTCATTCTCCACGGTAAATTTATTTTCCAACTGGTATCAGACCACCAATCTTCTCACCTACATAGTTGCCTACCGAGTAAAATGCCAATAATTGGATACCATAAATTCCAGCCTGAGCACCGACCTCTTTAGTAGGTCTGAATTTCATAGCTTTGTCGATGAATTCTTTTTGTTGTTGTTGGGATTTGATGAAGCTCAAAGCGCAATTGTACACATCGGTAAATTCTTTTTTCGATGGTGGTGCTAATCCTTCCTTCTTGTACACAATTTTACCTATCTCTGCACCAACTTTGGACCAATAGACTAACTGGTTGGTTAACCCAGTAGTCTTGGTAATTAGAACATTCGAGATCTTACTAGCTTGTGAAGCAATACCCGACATTTTTTGAGTATATAAAAGTCTCTAAATTTCTACTAGTTAGTATTCGGCAAATTGTACGAGCACATTTTTCAAAAATAAAATTACACAAAACCGTATTTCTTTCCTTGATTCTATTGGCGGGTTTGTCTTGAAATATTTCAACGACTATTACATGGTTCATGCCTAGACTAAACACCTCAATGAACCAGAAACCGGTATATGTGTAGGTTTTATATTATTCCTAAAGCAAAATAAGAAGAAAAACAACACTAAGTGGTTACTTTATTTACGTCTAGCATACCTTTTTCTGTGTCGGTGCATGAATAAAGTAATAAAGAAATGATCACTAAGCCTTGATTAAGTAGGAAGGGAAACCTATCATTATTCGACTTGTCCTGAATGATGGCAACCAAAAAGGCTCCTAGCCAACTTGTAGCGATACTTAATATTATTTCGAGTCCGAAATATTGAGCCTCGTTGCCTACCGGAACCAATGTACTATATACGGTTCTGTTAAGAGCTCGAGTAGCGGAACTTGAACCGGAGTATAAGGCTATGAAAATCCAGAATTCGGGTGCATTTTTGAAGCCAACAGGACTCAGATATGGGATGCCTAAACAACCCCAAAAGTTAGAAAAAACGCTGAATGCTAAGAAAAGATATCCCCACGTCTTGATGTTAATTTTGCACCTTGGATATAAATACATCCACAGAAATGAGCCTAGACATGCTAGAACGTAAGAGGTTAGAGTGAATGCTGAGAATTGTATGTCAGATGAGCCAATTCCTAGGGTCGACCTGAATAGTAACATGTAAACATTCATAAAATTTGCGTTGCTCACGTTCCAGATAACCCATGAAATACAATACATGAGAGCATGAGGGTATTTTCTAATATCCTTTATTAACCCTATGGTTCTCCATATTGGTAAAGTGAGTAGGGATACATTCTTCGGTATTTTATTTCCCTGTACACTCGGTATGTACTTGATGGAAGGCAACGCAAAAATTACTGTCATGGATCCAGCAGCACTCACTGCAATGAGATAATTGTGATATGATAAAGAGTCCTTACGGACGCAGGAAATGATTATTCCAACAATGAGGGCTGTTAGCCCTCCCAAATTTGCTGCTATAAGTCCCATGACGCTTACTGAAGATCCTCTTTGCATAGTGATAGACTTCCTCACGTCCTCTGGAACCAGCCCTTCAGGCGTAGCTGCTCTCATAAAAATAGGTATATATGACCCCTCTAGAATTTGGTATATTATGTCGTCGATGGTTAAGATGATATACAAACTCGACAAAGTTCTCAAGGTGGAATAATCTGCATCCTTTAGTGCAGCAAATGGTAATGCGCAAATTCCGTAAAGAATTATGCTTCCTAATAAAAGCCACTTTCTGTAGGATGCGTAGTCGGCTATATTCATAAGTATTATAGCAACTACGCCTTCAATACCGGTAGATAAAGCCCTTGTGTAATGAACATAGGCTGTGTCGTGAACTAGAAATGACCCCAAATAGACATAACAGTCGTTACCTCTGCTGCTACATTTTAGACCCTGAGACGTTTTTCCCAAAATCCTAGCCACTGTTTGGATCAGTGCTGGAACATATGTTCTAAATAATGACGCTGTGGGTCCAGTGACGAAACAAAGAAGAAGCCATGCTCTATACATCGACTTTTTATTAAAATCCGTTGAGCTGACGTTTCTACTATGACAATTTGGTTCTATTTCTTGCCCTCCTTCCTGCCTCAATGCTTCTGAGAGCCCGGTTTCGCTTACCGAACCCACTGAGCTATCACTTTTATTGTAACTGTGACTTTCAATCATAATAGAATAATAAAGGGCAAGTCAGAGTTAACAAACTAAAGCAAATCATTATAAGCTATATATGAAAAATTACATGAGCAATTTTTAGCCTCATTTCTAGCATATCTATTTTGCTTGTACCTTCCAACTTCCCTGTACTTTTCTTTTTTTTTTTTTTTTTTCACGTTCTTTTTTTTTTTTTCGCAGCCAAAAGGCCCCAGTACTTTATTTTTTAGGTACGATGTAGCCCTCTAAAAGGTCTTTTATGTAATATTTAGGAACCGCTACAGGCGAAAATTATTTACCATATATATATATTTGTAATAATTTGTAATTGAGATGCAAACGAAATTAAGTTATTTCCTCAGAGAGAGTCTGAATTCATTTCTCCACTTAGGACCGTATATTATAAGAACTACAACTATCACAACACAAAGCAACTCCGTAAAAGCTAGTCCTGTAAAACACCAACCAAAACCCATTAATCTGATGAGACGCGACATAATTGCTGAAGAAATGGCCGCAGCGATATTTCTCATAAAATTTCCTATGGCAACATTGGTTGCTGTTTGACTTGCCGTGCACTCTGCCAAATAAGTTGTTGTCGTGACGAACACCCAAGTTACACCAAACCCTCCAAGGAAGGTAAATATAAAGACGACGGAAACATGCGTATGTTTTTGAATTGACCATCCATACCCTAAAAGGCCTGCGATAGAAATCAAAAGACCGACCACTTGAATTGAAAACCTATTCTCTGGAATATACTCTTTTTTCTTTGCCGAGATGCGATGTCTTAATGAATCCGAAAGCCTTCCTCCACTTATTGACCCACTTATTAAAGAAATTCCTGGGCATATATATGATATACTTTTCTCTACGTTGGAAAAATGATATCGCTCGTCGAGAACTCTACTAAAAGTAACACTCATCCCGTAAAAAGCCCCGAAAAGAAGTCCTGAATTAATAGAGCATAGCAAAACAGGTTTATACTTCAACATAAAGTAAAAATTCTTTAAGGTCGGTTTTGGTGGTCTCGGAAATCTCTCATTATCTTGCGTGAGCCTTTGTTGACGCAATTTTGGCATTACTAACCAACCATTTTTGTAGTGAGAGCCGTTGCCTACCAAATACCTAAGCGTTTCTGGTAAAAAGAATAGTATCATAAGGTAGACAGCGCACCCTAATATAGCCTGGAAACCGAAAATCCATCTCCAGGAGCCGTTTGAAGCCATTGAACTTAAAATAGGACCTAGGATAGGACCGAGTTGTGGTCCAAGCATAAAATAAGATATAGCTTTTCCTCTATTCTCTCCTTCAATTATATCAACAATAACGCCTGCGCCGACTGACACAACGCTAGAGGCACCAAAAGCTTGTACAATCCTCAAAAAGAATAGACCCCCAATGTTAGGAGGAAGAGAAGCCAACAAAATATTGGCCAATATAAAGAAAAATAATGACTCAATGTACAATGCTTTTCTTCCTCCAAAATCTGCCCAAGGAGCCCAAATTAATGGAGCAAACGCAAACACGGCCATAAATACCGAAACAGTAGCGTTGATGCAAGTTTCAGAAACGTTGAAAACTTCTTGTAGCATAGGCAAAATTGGAATATAAATGTTCCCTGAAACTGGTCCTAGGAATCCTGCGCAAGTGACTATGAATACTACAAGAATTTTTCTTTTTTTCGAAAAAGACGAATAAGCTTCATCATGTTCTCCATCGAAGTCATAATTGAACTCGACGTCGTTTTTGTCGTCTAGGTTCTCTTCTTCGGGAATAATAAGTTGGTTTCTAATTTTATTTTCCGCCTCAGAAAAACCCTCGTGTTCCTTTTTGAAGGAGTTGCATTCTTGCATTTTGTTATTGTTTTTCTATTTTTTCCTTCGTTGTCAAGAAGCAAATAACCAGATTTTTTTCGCAGCTATTTAAATGAAAGTATCTACAATTTTAGTAATTTTACGCTTTTGAGCATACATAAAAGAAAAATATCAAATAAGATACTCGCATTAATAAAAAAAAATTACAGAACAGAACAAAAAAAAAGTAACTTACTGTTTTCCTAGTTCAGAGTATCATTTCAGAAATACCATAAGTTCAGATACTTTTTTTGTAATGCTCTAGCAGTTTCCCGGAAGGTTACGTAACCCTTACTAAATGCATCTGGACTCGAGTCTAAGGGAAAGCCCCACAGGACAAATAGGCCCTGCTGGCGTGAAGCGTTCCTCCCACTGTGTATCTAAGGCTAGACAAAAATTTTTAAGTATATCTATCAATACAATCCGCATTTGAAGTAAAGCAAATTTTTCGCCTAAGCAAGCTCTCCTTCTACCATGAAAAGCTGGCATCGTACTCTCTCTTTTTGCTCTAAGATAATTTCCCTTAATTTCCTCAATTGAGAAGCCCCACCTCTCGGGTATAAAGTCGTCGGCCTCATTCCACGTGTTATGATCTCTTCCGGTAGCGTAGTTATTGTAACCCACGTATACTCCTTTGGGAATACGTATATCCTTTCCCAATGTCACTTCATGTAGAGTCTTTCTGTTAATGATCTGTCCTAGAGGAGGATATAATCTCAAAGTTTCGTATATCACTGAATTTAAATAAGGTAAATTAGCTATTGTCTTCTCTGACATATCGTCGTTTTCTAATATTTCCTGTCGCAACTTTTCCTGAACTTGCACGTATTTTGCTAAAACATATAATAAGGAACTTAAGAGTAGCTGAGGGTTTTCATGACCAGCAACCATAATGATGACAGCATTATCAGCAAACTGTTTCTCAGAAATAACACCATCTTCTAGAGCCTTTTTCAAATTGAAAACCAAATCCGAAGTCGATTTAGTTTCTTTTAGTATATTACAGTAAAAAAGACGAAAGTTTTTTACTTCATGCCTTGCCTTCTGCCTACTCGGGATTGGGAATTGGTCAAAAAATGGAAAATTCATGAAAAAAGGCTTGAAAATTTGCTTCTTTATTTCAGTCAACCTCGAATGTACCTCTGAAAAATCTTCTAGAGCTTCGAAATCTGTCCCTAAAATAGCATCTCCAACATTAGCAAGACATAAGCGCTGAACCAACTCATTGACAGAAAATATGCTTCCTTGCTTGCCAACTATTTTATGAAGATGCTTTATGAACTTTCTCGAGTTTCGATATATAGGTTCGGTTTTTGGAAATTGTATTGGATGCGCCATAAGGCTCCTATACAACTTCCATGTTTCACCATGTGCACTTATTATGTTGTCTCCAGTGTACTCGGATAAGACGGACGAAGGTATTTTTTTCTGATTCCCACTCTTGGTGAAGACGTCTTCATCGTTGAAAATCTGCTGCAAATAATTGTGTCTTGTTACTAAAATATTCCATCTAGAAGCAAAATATATCTTTGCAGCTCCATATTTCTCAAGCTTTTCTCTTAGGTAAATATCGTAAATTTGCGTTTGATCAAGTTTTGTATAGGCACCTAAGAACGAAACATAAAAGGGAATTGTAGGAATATTCTTCGGAAAGTTCCATGGGGGGATGACAATTGTCTTAGAAAACCAGACCAAGGTAACGAAAATTATCAATGCGACATAATTATTTTCCAAAATACCGATAAACTCGTTTAAATAATTGTACACGGAGATTTGAATCATGGTCATAAAAAAGAATAATTATTTCTACGGGTGATCTCAGTCACTAAAAAGTCTTCCTCAGAAAGACATAATTTATGCTGAAATAACTCGTAAATAGGAATTACTGTTCAGACAGGTTTTCACTGTAGCATAAAAAAGAGAAACTATGCGCAAGAAGGTATAGCTGCGAAAAACTGAAAATGGTAACAAAGATTAAGTCAAGTTACCACTCAAAGATAAGAACACATGGGCACACATGAGGATAACTGAAACTTACAAAAAATGAAACTAGAAATTATTTTTTTTGACACAATAATCCTCCGTTTCTTTTTCAATGAAGAAACTTCAATTTCAGAAGCACGAGTAAAAGATGACAATTGATTTGCTCGGTAACTATTGAGACTTAGGAATCTTACCTCACTTCTAAGAATATTCGCCGACGGAAAGAAGAGTTAAGAAGTTGTAAGACTATAAATTGTACTAATTAGTACTGATTATTCAACAAGAAATTACAATAGGAAATGTACAACTTTGACGAATTAAGCTGCTTGAACTCGACTCAACATAGTAATATTGATACCAAAAAAAAGACAATATATGAAAGAATCAAATTAATATATTCTCGTAACTCACAATTTCAGTTCCTTGCAAAACAAGACTACAATGGTGGATGTGATTCTGAGAAGCTTCTAGAAGCACTTGAGAGCTTGAATTTCAAGCAGAAACAAAATTGGAGTGAGAGCACAGTTGTCCATGTAGACCAAATATCACTTATAATTTGGGAACACGAATGCTCCGTAAAGGGGGTATTCATTGGCGCAGTAACAGAGTTTTTTAACACTAACACTTTCGATCGACTTTTCTTGAACTTGGTTATTCAAAAAAGTAACATCTTTTTTCCTTCAAAGATAACCGAGGACACAGGAGAAACAACCGACGCTATAACTGAACTATTCGCAAAGGAACTAAAAAATATCTCAATATGCGATAAATGGAAGTCCACTGGTGAAATATATTTTAAAGAAAAAATCTCTTTTTTTGTTTCACGCGGTCTGAAAATCGAAGCGGTTTTACCGGCTTTTCCTTGTAAGTCCTCAAATTACAAGAAAGTTGCAACTTGGAGACCCGACAAAGGTGAAGAATTAGGCTTGACAAAACTTATCAGTTTTACGGAGTCCGTCAAAAAAATATATGCGCCGGGAATATTGATTTGGATCGTAAGCGATGGCCATGTATTCAGCGATTGCAGTAAGTATACATTTGCAATTTATGTGCCCATCATATACTAACAACTTTAGTTGGTGTGAATGACTCAATTGTTGACGAATATTCAAATTATCTTAAACAATTATACGACAAGATCAAACCATTAGGAAGTGATGAATGTATCCAATTTCGTTCTTTAAGTCAACTTTTTTCATTAGAACAATTCAAATTTAATGAAAGCTTGACGGATAATGTCAATTTAAACCATTATTTGGGCACTCAGCTTAACCCTGAAGCAGAATTGTGTCGAAAAATTTTGATCGAAAGCTGCGATACTAACTCTGAGAATTTGAAAAATGAAATCTCACAGGAACATCATCCAAGGTTGTACCTATACAGGGGGTTTTCTAAATTTATGACCGAAGACCTAGCTCTCAATCCTCTTGTACCAAAAATGAGCAGAAAAAATTACAAAAGGATGGTCTGTAAGATCGCCTTCGAAATGATCAAGGTAAGCATACTTATTATATTCGGTTCTTCTAAACAATACTAACAATGCCAGCGAAACGATGCTTATTCCAATTTAGTTGAGCTTATATTCCCTTTAAGCGTACGCTTCTCAATCCATGCACATAACAACTCAGGTCCGAAGTTTGGAATCAGGTTACTTGACTCGAAAGAATGCAGAGTAATCAAGTCGCTCGATGAAAATGGCACCCCAGACCTTTCGGACTTGCTCCACATTCCTACCCCTTGGCATAATTGCGTGCTTAGAATCCAAGGCCTTAAGCATTATTATGTAACTAAATCTGAAATTATCGCAAAAGCTCTTGAAATTGGTTCATACAAAGGCACTTGGGATAAGGAAGAAAATTGTTATATTATTGAAAGGCAACAAAATGCAAAAAGCAACTAAAATAGAAAACAGTAGTAAGTAGTTAGCAACCATATTTGATTATAGTTGAATATTTCTTGAAAAATCATTATCTTCTAAGACAATAGGGGCTATTAATGTCCATCCGTATAGGCCATAACATACCCATGAACTTATAATTTTCACCCAAGTGGCAAAATAGGTTCTTCCCACCGGTACAAAGTCACCAATATCCTCCTTTCGGAGATTAGTAGTAAGTAAAGTTGCAACATATTGAGTCGCAAGGAAAAAAACTATGTGAAACAAGGTATAGTTATATTTTACTTTGGAATCTGAATCGTAATCCTGGTCATATTCCTCAAACAAGTCTGGCAGCACCAAAGCGCTTTCAGGTAACAGGCCTTCATTGACCGCTTGTTTTATAGAATCATACCTTTCTTGTCTACGTGCAAGAACTTCAGAACTCGATGGATCATATTCTGTGGATGAGTCAACATTAAATAATACGGAAGTCGCAGCAGCCCTAGTAGTCGTGTATGCTATGGCGAGAAACGTCAATAAAGCTCCCAATACAATACTAGCGGTCCTGGCACCTTTAGACCTTATTAAAGGATTACATTTTTTGTCATCTGGCTCCGATGCTACCGCACTCATTACTAAATAGGAGCAGTAAAAGACTACCATAGCGGACTGCGCTAATCCTGCCCGAGGATTCGCTTCTTGAATACGAGGACTTATGGATAGCGCAGTTATTAAAATAAGTAAAATATCATTGATAATAGTTCCGGCTTTATTCAAACTGCAACCGGGACCATTGAAAAATAGGTGCATCGTCCCAACTAATATAATACTCATGACGTACATCGATAGAGTACCGCCAATGAGCAAAGCCTTCCAAAAGCCTGCATTGTATCCTTCAGCCATCAAATCTTCCATTTCAATTTTTTCCAAACACGTTTCAGCCCACGAATGTGAAAAATCTACCAACAATAACAACCCGATCAAAATAAATAAAGTTGAAAATATTATCGCTATGTGGTTTCCGTAGAAAATGAAAAAGTTGTCCGGAATAACCATGAAATTTATTAAGATTAACAGTATCAAAGAAAATATCTTGATCCTCCAACATCCATTTTGAATCACATTTCTTGGATTACTTTTGTGTTGTACATTTACAAGTAGCCCCGCCAAGGTCAAGTGTATTATGCCTAATGCCAAGCATATTCGGTGTACCGAGGTGAAGCTTATACATTCTTCACCGTTTGGACCGCACTTATTATTTATGTAGCCAAACGTAACCTTTTCTAATCTATGAACAATAAATGATGATAGCGAAATCCAAGATAGCAATGAAGTCAACAATAGAAGTGTCGCGTATGTTAATCTAGTCATAACGGAGGACTTGAAAGTGCCCCCTAAAGCAGAACAAAAAGCATATCCGGCTGCCGCACCACAGCATGAAAACAATGATGATGCCTGCATCATAGGTATCGAAACTATTGCACCCATTATTGCACTTCCTTATTTCTTCTTTTTCTTTGTTTTGTCTACCTTCTCAACTGCTACTACTTAAGAAACCATAATAGCGTGATGGGTTCAGTTTTCCTTCCTTATTATATACAGGACACGTTTGGGCGTTCTTTATATATTAATTAGCAAAGAAAGGTAAGCAGTATATAGGGATACATTATTTGTAAGCATTGGTAATATTTTGAAACATTTCAACTATAATAAGATCAAGCTCTTCATTTTGGCATCATCTGTCGATTGTTGCGAGACCACCTTTTTGTTCTTTCCGCTCTGTTTTTTTTCTTTTTTTTTTTTTTTTTATTATATTTGAAAAATTGTATCTCCATTGTCAGACTGCTTCAAGAACAAAACCTTTCAAAGACTATGTCCTTTAGAAGAAGGAATGATATTATATCGACACCGACAGCACGAGGCGATAGAAACGGTACGGATAGGCCTCATAATCCTTTAATTAACAGAGCACAGGGTTTACGAAATGACACTGCTAAGGCGACAAATTTGCGGGGCGGGATTCAGAGAGAACCAAGGGAGAAAGAAGCGGCATCAAAAGAGCAGATTTTCACAAACAAAGTCTGCATAAGGCCATCCACTTTAACTTCACAACCAACCACTTCAACAGGGATTCCAGATTTGGACAAAGTATTGTTACATCAAGGTATACCATTAGGTAATTCTTTACTAGTAGAAGAGTCAGGATCGACAGATTTCTCTTCAGTATTGTTGCGATGTTTTGCAGCTCAGGGAATAATGCATGATAGAGTTAATAGGAATGAGAAGCAGGCACATGTCCTTGTGGTAGGATTTCCTGATATGTGGGCAATGGAATTACCAGGCTTATACAAAGGCTCATCAAAAGAACAAGCGAAAGCGAAAATCGCGGAAAATGAGTCCAGATTGAGTGTGTCTAATCTAGCTGATGAAAGTGGTGGACCAAAACCGAGAAGCAATTCTGATATGAAAATTGCGTGGAGATACGGCTTGAAAAAAAAGTCTGATATCGAGAAAGCTGACACTGAGGACACTAAGGACTACAATGCGGACAACAATAACCCACATTATGTTAGTCAGTTTGATATCACTCAACGGATAGCGCCGCACCCTAACAATAATGAAATTTCCTTTATTCCGGCATCAAACGATTACTTACAGATAATTAAACTGATTACACTTGCAGTGGAAAACTTAATTAAGAAGAACCCTACGCAGGTTATTAGAATTGTCATACCAAGTTTCCTTCATCCTACCTTCTACCAATCGCTATTTACTTCGTTCACTTCAATTATCCCTTTTTTACATTGTCTTCGCTCTTTACTTAGAAGATTTTCTCAAAATCTTGTTCTTATTATGTCGATATCACTTCAATTATATTCCAGAGAAAGTCATACAATTCTGATGATGGAACATTTAATGGATGGTGTGATTCTGTTACAGCCATTTAACCAAGAGATGACTGAGCTCCTCGAGAGAGCATATAAGAATGAGCCTTCAAAAATACAGCAAGGGTTTTTACATATATATAAGATACCTGTTTTGTCTGAAAGAGGACACATGTTAATACACGAGGGTGAATATGCTTTTAAAAATGGGAGAAAGAGGTTTGAAATAGAAGAATGGAGTATTCCTGTAGAAGAAGAAGAGAAAGAAAATCAAAATAATGAGTCCAGTACTACTGCAAATTTGGAGTTCTAATTATATATTGAAATATTAATTTACATTAATTTACATTACTTGAGTCGTTTTCCATGTTATTTAGTGTCTTTTTCAAGTCGTCGAGCTGGGATTGTAGTCTAGAAGTTGCTTCATTAATGAAGCCAAGCATGGTTTGTTGTGTTTCCTCCACTGACTCTATTTTAGTAGCTATGTTTTTTAATGCCCTACGAAGACTTTCCTTATCGTCCTCGTCTGCTCCCCTAATAAGCAGAGTATCCACACTTGTATCATTCAAGTCATTCAATTTCTTCATGCCTGAAGTGTCGTTGAACTTGACATCTTGGTTGAAGCTCACTTTAGCCTTCCCCCGTACCTCCTCCATTCGCTGTCTCTTTGGTGAACATTGTTGTTCAATTTCTGCAATAGTGAGCCTTCTAAGTGGTGACCCACTTGTGCGCACCGACCCGCCTAATGTGTCTGGTGATGTATGTCTTCTCGTGGGGGAGTGCACTCTTTGTCCTCTGCGTCCTTTAAGAAGCTCTGAATCTTCTTCGGATGAGCTACTCGGAGGAAGCCTCACAGGTACCTGCAACAACCTCCCCCTTTCAAGCTTTTCTATTTCTCCAGTTCCTGAATTTTCCGTACTCCTAACTCCTTTCCTTCCTGGCGAAACCGCGAACATTCTATACTTTTTGGCCAGTGCTTCACTTGGTCCTCTTTGAGGAGAAGCTAATTTTCTCCGTGGAGAGTATTTTTCCTTAAGCTTAGCAACATCTGGAATACCTTCACTCTTTAAATCTTCACCGTCCATGTTCAATCACGTATGTCTTCTCACCAAGCAACCCCATACATTGTTTTTTGTTATATGTATGTGCAGACAGTATTATTATTATGTTTTTTTTTTTTTTTTTTTTTTTTTTTTTTTTTTTTTTTTTTTTTTTTTTTTTTTTTTTTTTTTTTTTTTTTTTTTTTTTTTTTTTTTTTTTTTTTTT